>SSNR01000091.1:1075996-1088863 GCA_006937965.1 Callopanchax toddi
CACAAACGAGTTTTTTTTTTCAGATTGTCTTTCAATGAAGAGAAGCACTGGACGTTTCTCTCAATGTTTCAACTGAAATCTTGATGTTTTTCTGACTGTGTGGCTCTAATAGGCTGTCAGATATTTCTTTCACTCTAAGATTTTTTTCTAGTTAATGCATTGAATTAAGTAATGATTATTAGGTAGATTTTATTCAAAACCAAATAGTTTATTTCACATTTAATCTGAAACATCAACAGCAGACAAAGAGTGGTTCAGAAGACCTTTTATAGAGTTTAGATCAGAGAGTTCGAGTACCCAGCCCGGAGGGTTCCCAGGGTCCCACCCTGGGGCCAGGCCTGGGGTTGGGACCCGTGGGCGAGCGCCTGGTGGCCCGGTTTTTGCCTATATATGGGGCTGTGGTTGCAAGATGGCTGGTGCCAGTCACAGCGGTAACCCCGTACCCGCTGGTGGACACCAGAGGTTAGGGGAGCCGTCAGGTTGAAGAAGTCTCCCGAGGCAGCAGACAGGTACTGGATGGCCAAGCGGGGTGCAGCAGTGGCAGTTTCTGAGGCAAAATCTCGGGCATGGGAAGAGTTCAGCAAGGCCACGATAAAAGACACCGATCGGCTCCAAAAAGGTTCTGGCAAACTGTCTGGCGCCTCAGGAGAGAAAGGCAGCAACACGCTCACACTGTGTGGGGATGGGGAGCTGCTGACATCAACTGGGGCTAGTTGGGCGATGAAGGAATATTTTGAGGAGCTCCTCAATCCCACCAACACACATTCCGAGGAAGAACCAGAGCTGGGAGACCTGGGGAGGGACTGTCCGATCTCTGGGGCAGAAGTCGCTGAAGTAGTCAAACAACTACACAGCAGCAGAGCCCCGGGGTGTATGAGACCCAGGACAAGCTGGGGGAAATACATCTCCAGGTTGGCCAGGGAACACCTGGGTGTCCCAGCTGAGGAGCAGGCTGACCTGGCCGGGGAGAGGATGGCCTGGGATGCCCTACTTGGGATGCTGCCCCCGCGACCCGGACCTGACTAAGCGGAGGAAGGCGAGACGAGGGGAAGTCATTTAATCTGAAACATCCATAGTTGGGCATATGATAATCAGGCTTTTATCCATCAGTCATTCTGATCTTAGCTGGAATCTTCACCTCCTCTGTTCCATTTCACCTGTTTTAACCAAAATGATGACAGATATTTGGTTTTAGTATTACATTTTTTGAGGTCTGTTCCATCCAGATGATCAGAAGAAGTGATAATAACAACATCTTTACAATCCTAACACTCTTAATTTTAGGTATCAAATCAATTTTGTGACTCTATAGAGATAATATTTATTAGGAGCGGTAAAAATGTCGTTTTTAGTTGTAAAGGTTGCAAACTTCTTGGATAGTGTATTTAACAAGGTTTGGCTTAAAAATATATAGATTTTAATAGTTAGCTAAAACCTGTCATAACATTACAAAGCATAGCTAACTTTCAGGAATTAAAATAAGGAATGTTGGTTGCCTTCAGCATCCAGTCATTTACATAGAAAATGGGATGATGAAGACGCAAAAATTAGAAATTTGGAGTTTTACAAGTTGCCCTGATAGGTAATCACATATTATAGAAGTTACCTGATTTTCAACTGTTTTTTAAAGTTTGCTCATTTGAATGAAATGCAACAAATGTTGATGTTTTGAAAGAAACCTTTGAATGAATGAAGTAATTTTTCATAATTCATGCAATTTTAAATTTGAATCATGAATTAAAATGTGTGAAACTGCAGAAACCCTGCAAAACATTAGCCCTGATGGCACCGTGCGTGTGTAAATGTTCATCTAAGAACACGTTAATGCGTTGTGTGTTCGTGTGCATGTGTGTCAATGATCCAGAGAGACAGCAAGACCAATAAATGACTTAAACGGGCGCAGCTGCAGATCCATGGTAACGGGGTGTTTAAATGGAGGGGCATTATGGGCTGGAGCGCAGGGTAATGACCGCTTTGCCTGTCGGAATGCCTTGATCTTATCACCATCGCAAGAGGGGATGCTCCCACTTTCTGATGGTCTAATAGCCCCTGCTCTAATAGACAGGCAGCCTGGGCCACTGAGGTCACTCAGAAACACAGACCTCCCTAACACACACACACAAATCCAGAAAACTGTTTTAATTAAAATACATGAGAGTGCACATTTCAATTTCTTTCTGTGCACCAGCAGTGCTAACAGTGACAGAGACAGATGAGGTGTCTGAGGGACAGATGGCCTTATGACCAACCTCCACTCACTCACTGACTGAGATAAAAAGCAAGATTCACTCACACACTTAATCGGCAGCATTTAGCCAGATGAGCTGAGAACTCAACCTTTAACATGTACAAGTAGGTGTGGATAAGGCCTGAGTTGGATCTGCAGAAATGTGCAGATTCATCTTCAGGTCAGAAGGAGCCTGTTATGGTGTTAACTGTTAAGTAAGAAAGATTTATCATGTGGTAAGAACTTCAGTAGGATGTGTAAGTATCAGAGTGAGTAATCACTGGCTATTTGCAAAAAAAACCCTCTTCATAAATTGTTCCTCCAGTTTGCAATTCATAATCTTAACCTTGTGGTATGTTTGACAGAAATTACACATCTAATGGGTTGTTTTTTTAAATTGCAGAACTCTTTGACATCATGATGTTTTTCACAGATGTTGAGCCTCCACTCATCACATACCCATATTTAAATTTAAAGTAGAAATGACGTATCTTATGGCAAGAATATATGTTTCTGCAAACATCAGTCTGGGAGGTCCTTACCCATGGAACAAACAAAAATAGACATTTAAAGTGTTGCAAAGGGCCAGCTTCTTTATGTGCACAGACGTTTTATATACACACTTGTAAGTCAAATTAAACATACAGGATGAAATAACCACAGATAAATAAGGAGTCGCAGTGAGTTTGTCGGACAGTCTGCTGTAGAAATTGACTGGTAGCATTCATGCAATAAACTAAAGCCACAGAACGTCTTTTAACATTTAACATTTTCCAGCAATTTGGGCTCCAGTAGCTCCCCTGTTCCATCAAACTATACAAACTAACCTTTTTTTTCTTGAATACGTTAATGAGACATGACTGCTTCTTTTCTACATTTTCTATCTTGGACCAGTTTTATGGATTGACAGGCAGATTGGGGCAGTGTCTGCAGTGAAGAGGGAGCTAAGCCAGAAAGTGAAGTTCTTGATTTTCTGGTTGATCTACGTTCCAGTCCTCAACCCATGGCCATGAGTTTTGGGTAATGACCAAAAGAATGAGATCGCAAAAACAAGCGGTTAAAACGAGTTTTCTCCACAGTGTGGCCCCACTCAGCCTTAGAGGTAGTATGAGGAGCTCTGACTTGTACTGCTCCTTCACATTAAGAGGAGGCAGTTGAGGTGGTTTGGGTATTTGGTTAGGATGCAACCTAGAGAAGGTGTTTTGGGCATGTACTGCCGACAGGAAGCCCCTGGGGAGTCTGGGCTTCTAGGACAGCTGCCCTCATGACCCAGACTCGGATAAGTCATGCTCCTTAAGAGATGAAGGATGGTGTCTTTGGATATCTCCTCTTAGATCCTGATCAGGGCATCACTGAGCTTCTGGACTGTCTGAAGTGCCACTTTTTTATTCTTCCAAAAACTGCGAGCATACTCTTGCCACATTGCACATTAACACAGACCAGGAGGAACCCAGGACCCACTACATCAGCAAAGGATCTAATGCTGGGTCTAAGGATTTCATCCCAATGCCTAATGACAGTCAGGGTGCCATCATTTATTCTAGACAGGTCTGTGCATCCCTCCATGGATCTGCCACACCAGAGGCACTGACCCACCACCAAACCCATCATGCTGAACGTTGTTGCAGGCAGGATAATGTTCACTGCAGCTTCTACAGACCCTTTCTCATCTGTCACATGAGCACAAAGTGAACCTGCTCTCATTTGTGAGATGGATTGTCATATGGATGGATGGATGGATGGATGGATGGATGGATGGATGGATGGATGGATGGATGGATGGATGGATGGATGGATGGATGGATGGATGGATGGATGGATGGATTGATTGCTGTTGTTCTTGTGTTTATACAGACACTAGTACTAGTGTGCTTAAAGTAACTCTGGATAGTAAACTCTAGTACATCTTTTAGGTGATAGAAGTTGTTTATTATTTTGTTTGATGAATCCTTGTAATTAAAGCTAAAGTGTTCCGTATGTTTTCTTTTGTGTACAGCTGCATATAGTTGTGTCAAACATTGTGCGTTACCGTGAAACTGTGTTTATTGATTTGATTGATACAAAGATTAGAAAACATTTCCAGCATACACGTCTGTCTTTCACTCCATCACTCTCCCTTTTCAGCTACAGAATTGGAGAGTATTCCACGACAGCTGGACATTTACTTTCATTGTGGTAATGCTGTCAGATTCCCCAAACAATCAAAAGCACAGCCCTCCCCCCTATTAAAAACTACCTTCCTTTACGGTGTGGCTCCTTCAGATTATGTGTTCCTCTGGCTGTTGTTGTTGTTGTATTCGACTGGACTCTATTTGATAAACAGCTGCTGGTGTGTGCTTTAGTCTCTGATAAACACATCAGCCTGTTGTTTATTCTCGTCTAAACTATCCCATTTCAAACACTTTTTAGATATAGTGCTTCAAGCCAATAATGAAAATTCATTTTAGAACCGTGGAAGAATGCAAAGAGAGCAAAATCATTTTACACAACCATATTTAAAGTCCACATTAAATCAGATATGCTCTATTAAATCATCTGCTATACATCATTTACTCAAAACTATTGGACCCAACAGTACTATAACGGTAGCATGACAGGTATTGATATCATACATAGAAAAGACTTACCAGAAGTATATTTTTTTGTTTTTAATGAGGACATTGTCCCGTTCGTTTACATGGAGGAAGCAGGACTTAAATCTTGTGCTGGAACCAGCCACTAGAGGCACTTGGATCTTTTCAAGTTCAACTTCTGAGTTCTGTTTCTGGGTCTAGTTTGTCAGTGAAATGGTAGAGTTTGTCTTGGAAAGCCTTAAAAGCCATCAGTGACAAATTTTGAACTAAAAGGCATGTACTGATTTTTTACCGCCATACAACAGCGTGTTGTGTATAGGATGAGAACTTTTTGTATTACTTTTAACATTTCACCCCCCTTTACCAGTCTTTTGATTAAATTTCATGACCCACTTTTACTGTTAAATGCATGTAAATGAAAGAGATGGTCAATACACTTGCCTTTGCACAAGCAGTCGTTGCATGCAACATGTTCTGCAAGTGTGATTTATATTTTTACATCTCTTGCACTGAAGTTGATGCTGCTGCCTGTCATCCCTGTCTCTGCACAAGAGAAACAAATTCCCTGCTAAACAATGTGAGTAGCTGGCCAAAGTAACTGAAGGAAAACATGGACACAAGATGTTATTGTCAAAACAAAAAGGCGTGTCTGCACTTTTCTGTGTGACTGGTTTTAATTTACATAGGTCATCCCGACATAAGACACCTATGCAAATCATTAGCTTCTCTTTTACTGAGCTTTTATCTCTTATTCTCTAAACTGTTTTGTTATTTAAAATGTGTTTTAACTTTTCAAAATTGACTTAAAACAAGAAAAGAAACCTATACTGTATTATCGCCAAACAGTTTATTCTGACATATGTTAAATAACCTAAAACATTCGAGTCAGATCTCTGTTTACTCAGATATTATAGTAAAGCTGCTCCTGTTGACAGTGAGAAAAATTCTAGATATTTGAGATCAGGCTCCAGATTTGGATCTGGCTCTAATATACTTTATGAAATGATCTTTTTGACACAGCGTGGGACACCAGAGTCTAAACAATCCACCCTGAACAAGGAGAGGGACAGATGAGTTCCCTTCTGTTGTTTTTCTTATCCCAGTTCTTCATTGTAAAACTGGAATGATATTGTTCCCATGGCAGTTTTGTGTAAATGTTTTGCACGTAGGAGTCACCCATATCATGCTGAGCGCTCCTTCTGTTTACCACTGTTTACTAAGCGACTGAGGCTACTGTACTGTGTCCCCACTCGATTGACTGGCTTGTTGCTGCTGGAAGGTGAAGTCTCATCAGGAGAAGCGTTGCTGAACTTAGCTGTGAATGTCATGAAAGTGGACACTTGGAATATAACTTAATGTCTGGGCCAGTTTGGTTACTAACAAGAATGCACAATTTATCCCAAGAAGACATAAAAACTAGAGAAAGCTGCACTTCAAAACACAAACAAAACAGCCTTCCACATTCCACTTGGAATGTGTTTGTTTGTGTGATGAGTTAGGGATCCGTCGTGCGACTGAACTTGTGTATATCTTTGGTGGTTTGTGTTTTTAAAGGTGAGGAGTCTAGGAGACTGAGAGTGGCGAGTTGTCCTCAGCGATAAACACGTCTACTCAAGTTGAAGCAACAGCAAATACACAGTTGTGAACATGTTTGAGTACAGGTAGACATTCCAACAGGCTTAATTTATTTGCCACACAACAAGTCGCGCCGCCTCATTTATTTGTGCTCAGCTTTTGAGTCGAATAGTTTCCTCTCTCAGCACTACCATAATGACTTGAATGAACTGGTTTGATTGTGTGCATTCTGGGATGGCTCAGTGCAATCTATCAATGTCACTCAGGTAGCTACGGTATCACTGTTAGTGTCAGCATCAGTGCACGTCAGCTGGTATCACTCACTGGTATCTGTGTCTGTGAGGCCTACACGAGTTGACCCTGACCCTGTGTCTCTCTCGTTTCCCACACCTCTGCCTCTCGTTTGCACCGTCAGCCCAAACCCCTAAACTCCCTGGTATGTTGGTGGAATTTCGACTATTTTTCTAGGTCACCGTTGTTTGTGCCTTGCGAGGTGTGCTTGTAAATTCCCACACAGGGAGAGAGATAAACACGCTAGCACTGTCACATGCATATACAAACCTTGTCACGTGGTCACCTACATCTTGTAAGGCAAGTATTTTTGTCCATACAGATTTTATCTTTAGAAAAAACAGAGCTGGTTTTGACTTCAAATTTGACCTACACTTGCAATGTCGCTAATAGAAATATTTTTGTAGTGAAAAATACCTACCTGTCCAACTTATGTTTGTAAAAGACTCTTCATCCTTTAATCCCCTTAAATAGTTTTTTGTGAGGTGAAACTATTGAATTTTCTGCAAGCCAAGACTTAATGTTTGACTTCTGGCTGAGCACAGAATGAGTGATACTACAGAAAAACCATGGATGACAAATTGGTGCTGGGTCAGATCACTTTCTACTCATGGAAAATTAATTAAGGTCAACTTGCATGTGGCAACACATGTCAGTAAATGAAACAATTATAGAAGCACAGGAAATGGTTTTGCCCTAATGGAGTAAGACGATGAAATAGTTGAAAGGAAAAGTTGTTTCCCCCCATTTTATAGCAGCATGGCCTGATTTGGCAACCTGCAGACTGTTGGACCAGCAGTTGCTGTCGTAGCTGTTGTTTTTGACACTCACTCCTATAATGCGATGATTGCTAAAATGTGCAGCTGTAAACCATTTTAGAAAATGACAGCAAAGAGGCCAGTTAGTGAAGTACTGGGGGAAAGAGGCTGTAATTGGTGAGGGGAAGATGTTTTCTTCTTGCAGGTTTTAGCAGATGAATGTTATTATCCTCTTTTTTTTGTCTCAAAGAATTTCATACCTTCCTTACTTTCTCTCGCTACACCATACAGGTCTTAGCAGCTCATATAAATATTAGTTTGAACTCCCTAACAAATCTGCTCCTGTTGCTGCTCTTACAGCCTCCCAGCTCAAAAGTGTTCCCAACAAAGCTGCTCTACCTAACGCCTGATGTCTGACACTCACAGCATCAGATAGAAGCTCAGCTAAATGATGAGAGATGAAGCTCACTGTATATCACATTTAAATCCACCAAAGCAGGTGCTCTTCTAAATAGGTGAACCTCACTGGTAGCTAGTCAGAGAGCAAAGTGTCAACGTTTAGGAGGTGCCAGCAGTCACCAGGTCAGAAATGGGCATTTATGATGCTGCAGACTCTCTGTTGATATGCCTAAACTTTATGACCCCTGGCCTTATAAGACTCCAGCCTCATCCAAAAAGCAAGAAAACAAAGACAGAGTGATGTTCTGTTGGCCCTGAGGGGTGTTTCCAAGCACTTTCTGGTCATGAACAATGAGTGACAGAACATAAAGGCTGCTAACATACCGAAGGTTTTACCAGACAAGTGAGAGGGGAGTTTGGGGGCACTGAGCGAGTGCTGTCCTTGCCTGCAGGTGTGTACATGTGACTGTGTGTGCAAAACATATCGCATGGCTGACACCCGGACCACCCCAAGGTGGCTGTCAGGGTTGATTCCCACCAACAAACATCTGTATCAGAGGCAAGGAGGAGGAGAGAGGTGAAGGGAGGCCATAAGAAGCCTGTGCCAGATGGGACTGGTAATGACGATGAATAGTGGGGGGATGTAGTTCAGGTTAGATTAGGATCTGCATGTAAACAGGCCTGCTAAGGTCATTTATACAGTTCTTACAGTACATCGACCAATTGTGTTCCTTCTTCCTGTCTCATAACCGTTACTCTTTTTTGCCAATATCAGTGAATTTCAAAACTGAACTATGCAGTCTTGGTTGGATCCAGCTTTGTCTTGAACCTCCAGCATGTGTGTGTATGTGTGTGTGTAACCCTGCTTGCATGCATGGATGCGTACGTCATCTTCAAAGCCTTTATCTATTCTCAGAGCTGTTGTCATTTGGCAAACAGTGCTCAGACTGACATGCATTGCAGCCTTGACATATGTTTAATAAATCTTTGTGACTGTCAGGTTTGAGACACTCTAAGAGCCAAGAATGAGTGAGAGAAAATATAGAGCAAGTATAGAAATAGAAGGCTGGGAATAAATACGATAATGCTGAACAAACATTCGGAGCCGTATGCACCGTCTAAACATATTACAGCAACATAAGTTTGACAGCTTTCATGGAACATAAAGTATAAACCATACATCAGAGCTTCTTCTTAGAGGAGTGATTGTTCTAGTTTGACCACTTTTCCTTGTTGAATTATAAAATCACTGGTGTTTCAGTGTAAAAACAAAGTAAATGCATGAAATATTTAGACTGCAATGGAGAGCCATCAAAGATGAGCAACAAATCAGTGTCTAACTTGCCTGATGCCGTGCCTATGCCCTCATTATGACCAGAAAAGGGCCTCAAGCACACAAAAGTGGCCATAATTCACAAAATATTGTGCTTGTTATGTTCAAAATGTGACCAAAGCCTCTATGATGCCATCATTTCTCACCATGATGAACTCAGGTATGTATAGAGGTCTGCCACCATAAAGACTTTGCAGCAGGAATGCTCTCCACCTGGCATTCAGCACACAGGCAGACCTGACCACAGGACACTGGCATTAGGCTCTGGCACTTCAAACAGCTTGATCATTTTGTCCTTGGGGGTATTAAAGATTATCGAATGATACTGGCCTCCAGTGGCTTTTAAAAGACCAATTTTAGAAGTAGAAAGTTAATTATTAAATTGCCTTTCTAGATATAAATCAGAAGGTGCTTTACAGTTATAAACAGTGAGACATACCTGTATATTCACAGAAGATGGCTTCAACGATCAAATAAAACTTGTTGTTAAAACATTTATAATTGTTTAATTATGGAGCAGTATTGCAAGAGGTGGTTTATGAAACTGAAGACAGAAACTCACATTTTGTTCTCCTTAGCCTCTGTGTCTGCTTATGGCTCCTGTCTTTAGCCTGAACATGGGGATATGATCTTATCATCCGATTACAGTGATAACATAACATGCATTGTGAGAATTTTCCAGGTAAATTGTAATAAAACAGTGCAAAGTTGATCAGAACTGACAATATGAAGTCTGTGACTTTTTAAAAACATTTCTATCCAAAATGTGTTCCACTCTACTTCAACTGAATTTTTGCATTTGTGTGTAATAGCCTCTAGACTTCTTGAGTCTTTGGACTCCAGAGTTGGAGTCTGGGGAGCCGAGGGGGCTGAGACTGAGAAGATTGCTGGAAAGTATTCCCTTTGATAAGCCGGCCAAGAAGCCTTTGATTAAATGTGGTCCCAGCAGGAGCCCACACTAGGTCCTCTGTGGCACAACCATGTCCCATCACCAGCTATCAACAGCCCTGGGTAATTACAGCCATCTAGTCATTAGCCTGGGACCCACCTGGAATTCCACATAGCAAAGGGGTGGGAGAGCAGGGGTTGAGGTTTTAGGCTGGACCTTTAATAAAACACTTCCCTCTCCTTGACTGATATAACACCCCCTCACCCAGATTCACACAGAATCAGCCTTTGTTACCAACATATATTATCGGTGCTTGTATCCAAAGTCTCTCAGCTCAGCATATTCACCATTCTGTTCTGTCAGGACTCATCTGCTGTGCTTCCTCTGTAATATTTGCCCTAAAAAGTATTTGAATAAAAAAATCAAACATGCCAGCATCATACTAATACACCATATATTTCATATGAACATCTGTTTAGATAAGGCAATATACAAAATGTTACACAGGCAAGCTCAAGAGCAGAGAGGTGAAACATGTCAATGTTGTGGTCAATCAAGGACTTAAGCGAGTATCTCACTGGGCTGTGACTGTTGACGAAACAAAGATGTGAAAAAAGTGTTAAAAGCTTTTGTGACTACCGGTAGTTTTATACATAGCCAGGTCACATGCTGCAAATACTTGCAAACAAGTTGTAACAGGTGTGCAAATTTTTTTTAAAATTGCATGTAATCTACTTTCATTTAAAACACAATTTGCTCATTTGTCTTGCACATGTTTTGAATGCTCCAGCTATACAACCTTGTGATCAATGCAAGGAAACTGAGAACTCTTACAAAGGTTTTGAGACATTTTGGAAACTTCTTCACAAATGCAAATTTGTCGCTAACCATGATAGATCAGTGAGATACAAGCTTGAGTTATCTTTTGTCTTCTTCTCAGCAGCAGTTTTGTTTGTTTGTTTCACCCGCTGGAAACTGGAGTATGATCACAGTGATGGGAGTGCTCTTCTCTCTCCCGGTGTCAGCTGATGTAGTGCAGTCTCATCTAAAGATGAGCAAGGAACCAACATTTTACAATTTAAATAAAGCACTTTTTTAGTTTCATTAAACGTTCCAGTGACGCATCCATCCAT
Source organism: Callopanchax toddi (assembly GCA_006937965.1). NCBI lineage: Eukaryota > Metazoa > Chordata > Actinopteri > Cyprinodontiformes > Nothobranchiidae > Callopanchax > Callopanchax toddi. Next base: position 1,087,175 of record SSNR01000091.1, read on the forward strand.
CCATTTATTTTAATTCATCTGGTGTCCATCTCCTTGTCCTCTTGTAGTCCTCACCCTGGATTCCTGTTTGGCCACACATTGCCATATTTATGCTTAGATAGTCCACTTCATAAATTGCACTTACTAAAGTACTTTCCACTGTCCAACAAACTGTTTTAATAGATAAAGCAAATTTCCATTTTTTTTTAAACTGAAGCAAAATTTTGTGAGTATATGATGTGATGTAATAATACTGGATATGTCTCAGTTAATGTTTAAAAAAACATGAAAGCAGCAAACCTTTTTAAACACACAGGAAATAAAAATCCATCAGGCCTGAATCTGTGATGAAACCCAAAGTGATGTCACTGCTTTTACTGTTTATCCAATTCCAGCAGTTCAGTTACACAGCTGTTCACAAACAGTAGCTAATGTACGTTAGTTCATATTGATGGGTAGGGAATTCTAGTGCTTTCACAGATATGTAAAAAAATGTAAAAAGCCATGCAATGATGAGACAAGGTGGAGGGGAAGATGAGGGCGGCGACAACGCGGAGCATTTTTGGACTAAATTTTCCCAGAATGCCGTGTTCCACGGGATGTCCTGCAAAGGGAGTAATGGGTGGGGTTGCATTGCAGGAAGCAGAGAGGGGGTGCGTCTTCAAGTCTGGTCGAACCACTCTGCTCGCTTGGAGGCTTTGCATGTGTGTATGTCCACGGCTTCCTCGCAGTCCTTACACTCCACTGCACAGCACCATTTGAACTTGCACTCGCACTTGGTGATTTGCTTGACTCGAGTAGTGTCGTAGCCACGCCCACAGCACATGACCTCACAGCCATCTGTGCCACGCGATGTCTTGTTGCAGACCCGCCCGGCCGTGCCCAAGGACCCTGAAAAAAAGAGTTCAAGAGCTCAGTCGAAATTGAAGCTATTAAAGTTGTTGGTTTATGTTTTCTTTTATACCAAAACGACCGTTTGATGAAAATTTCTGCGTAGAACCCTGTTGTTATTTAGGTTTATAGTTTTACAGCCAGAATGATAATTTCTCAAGCAAAATGTAGTAGATTGTTTACACAATTTAAAAAAACTGGCCCCCTCTGAGAATGTTTATGCTGCAGTTTGATGCTGACAGAATCCCTTATTTTAACATAGGAGAACTCAATGTTGTGCAAGTTCACACTTAACAAGATGAAGTTTAAAATGACATTTTTACACACCATAAAACTGAATGAACTTATGTTCATAGTTTACCTTTTGACAATTCTACGGAAGCCCTGAACGGCAAGCGAGGAAAAATTTTTTTTAAGGGTGGCCAATTTTCTAAGTTTGGTCAAAAATATTTTTCCGCTTGACTTTCTGACCAGTACAAACGGAAAAAAAACTTTTTTTTGAAACATTGTCACAACTGGTCTAATATACTTAAACTGTTGTAAAAATGAGAATTAAAAAAAAAAAAACTTTTTTTTTTCTTTCCACTTAAGCAGCCCTGAGTGGCAACTGGAAAAAAAAATATTTTACTTAGGCTCATTTTCTATTTTTCTTGTAATGCTTTTATAACGCCACCAGAGGGCGAGATTCTTTTTTTTTTTCCTCTCCACTCTTGGAGCCCTGAAAGGCAAACAGAAAAAACTTTTTTTAGAGATGCTAATGCTAATGCTAATTTTGCTAATGCTAATGCTAATTTTTTTTTTTTTTTTGTTCGTAGTCTT
>SSNR01000091.1:1098939-1148589 GCA_006937965.1 Callopanchax toddi
GGGGGGGGGGGGGGGGGGGGGGGTTGCAATGGGGACAGGATGACTGCACAGTGCTGAGGAGAGGATGGATGGGGACATGTAAGGCCAGAGTATGGAAACAATCTCCTTCCTTCAGTAAGAGTGTTGAAAAAGGAGGCTCCAAGAAGCATTTCAAGGTCCTGGAGTGGCCTGGTCAGTCTCCAGTCCTGAACCTGATAGAAACCCTTTAGAGCTGAAATGCCATGCTGCCCAGTGACAGTCCTGAAACCTGAAAGATCTGGAGAAGATCTGTTTGAAGGAGTGGGTCAAAATCCCTGCTGCAGTGATGCTAACCTGGTGAAGAGCTACAGAAAAAGTCTGACATTTGGACTTGTAAACAAAGGTTTCTGTATCAAATATTTAAGTTTCTATTGTATCAATACTTATTTCATGCAATAAAATGCAAATTAATTAATCAATCAAAATGTGACTTTTTATTATTTCTCACACAGTTGAGGTGTACCTATGATGAAAATTACAGACCTCTCCATTCTTTATTAGGCAGAAGACTTTTAAAAAATCAGCAGTGTATCAAAATCTTATTTTCCTCACTTTCTCTCTACTTCAACATTCATCCCAAAAAGAATTGAGGCTCCATTACACCCTTGGTAGGAGTGTACTAAAGCCATGGACAGGGTTAAGTGGTGTGAACAAGTCCCGTCTAATTTAATAGCAGTCTACAATATTTCTAAATGTTAATTACTGCTAAAATATAAAAAGGATGTAAAACATTGATCGTCATTACATTGCATTAAAAATCATATAATGACAACATATTTCATGAAAGTTATTTGAATACTTTTGCAGAGCAGAATTCATAAGCTTTTGATTAATGCTTGTGGTTTGGAAATATGCAGCTGGTTTTAGCCAAGTCTTTCCTAAAAAGACAACGTTTGAATGGTAGCAAATGTTGACCCAAAAGGAATATATCTTGTAAACAAATAAATGTTTATTTACTTAGTTTTTCTTTAGATCATCACATTTAAATTTGGATTTCTGTGTCCAGTCTGTAGTCATGTCTGTAGTCACTTCCAATGCAGAATCAAGATATTTTTTTATGTTGTATTTAAACTAGGGGTGGGACTCGATTTAAAAAATTAATCAAATTAATTACAGACTTTGTAATTAAATAATTGCAATTAATTGCAATTTAAACTAACAAGAAAATTTGCCCTAAAAAAGCTATTTTATTTAAAATGATTTTAGTGGGCGACAGAATCAAATAATAGATCTGAACTTTAATATTTTAAACTCAAGCTCCTTTAAATTCTGAAAAAAAATGCATTTAAATAGCATTTCAGTTCAAAACACTTGAAAGACTATAAAATATCTGACAGACCTAAAAGTACAGAACTTTATTAATTTATTTATTCTTTTTAAGTACATTTTCAGAAGGGTATTGTTTTAAAAATAATAATAATAAAAGATTTCCACCGTGTGGGAACACCATGCGAGAATCGGTTTTTGCTGTTTTGCGACACTTCTGTCTCGTTTTCATAACGGGAGCTGGGACAGGTCGGGTCTCTATCCAAACCGGACCGTACAGGAAGGAAGGGGCAACAAATCTACAGGCTAGAGACAGGCATGGACTGGCCATCTGGCGAACCCGCTGGGCCGCCGGTGAGTTTGGGCCACGGTGGAAGGAGGACCGAGTCTACATCGACCGACTGGATCCACTGCAGCCTCTAAATTCGAACACAGGCTGCGTCAAGATCTGCGTCGACGTAGCAGGAACTCGTGCTGACAAATGTTACCCTTTGCTTTAAATGCACGCTGCAATTAATTGCATTAATGTTTTTTAACGCGTTATTTTTTTCCTGCTTAATGAATTAATCGAAATTAACGTGTTAAAGTCCCACCCCTAATTTAAACACAAATGAAGAACTTTTTTAGAAATGAAGCTTTATCTCAGCCAAACACTTTCACATGAGGTGAAACATTTATCTTTTGACAAAAATAGGAACATTTGTCTCATAAGTCCTGTTGTTTTTACACAATTAAAACTAATGGTTTGCTTTATTTTGTGGAGGTTTGTTTTGTTACAATGTGAGTCTAATCTTTAATACATACATTTTTTATGACTTTATGATGGCACACGTACCGTTCTGCCACAGCGGTTGTTATGGAGGTTCATGAGTGCGCGAGCATCTCGGACCGTTCTCTCTTTGGCATCTATGAAGGCCTTGGCAAACCTTATCCCGTAATTGATGTTATCACTGCAGCCGCCCCAGTCAAACTCGCCTCTCGTGTCGTGAGATCGCCCACGTTTGTGAGGGTCGCAGTTGCACATCTTCAGCTCCCCCTGGCTGCAGGCGCGAGTTAGCGCATACACAACTCCCGCCGAGGAGATGGCATAGACGAAAGCTGCTTCCCGACTGCCTGAGAGGGAGAGACATTAAACACAAAATCAAAAGGTTGGACTGAGACAGAAACCCAAAATCTGTTTCTGACTATCACATCACAGCTGAAGAAAGCTTTGCTGCTCACATGTTGTTCATGCAATGATACGAGACCTGGGTGTGAGCCATGAGGACGTGAAGGTGCAGCTGATGGAGTATATCAGGCCTGATGTGGAGTATAGACCCACTCTGTTTAAATATTATCATGGAAATAATCCTAGCTGTGGGGCTCCCCTTGACTCACATAAATTGTTTAAATACAGACACAGCGATACCCCATTTATCAGCACTGGGGTGATGTCATGAGAACATTATCTACCACTGCTGTTTTCCTCTGTTCTTTGCTGCTTCCTCTGGTTCCTCAGAATATGACTCATGCTTTTTGAGGCCAAAGACACTGAGAAATTTTGACATAGTGATTGGTCACAGTTGCTTTTTGCAAAAAGAATGCACCGAAGCTTAATGTGAAAGCAGGGGGAATACAACCCTGTTCACCTTAAGTCCCCTAAATATAAACACAACAAACTCAAAAACACATTGGGCTTGAAAAGAGACTCAAGTTTGCATGAAGAAGTCTGACATCAATCTTAGGAGTTATTGGTAGTGTTTATGCAAAATTAGCTTCTACTTGAATGTATATGCATCCTAATAATTTTGTTTCCCCCCATAATGTTCAGTTACAGCGATGTGTTTTTTGTATATTTGTCACACTTATATGTTTCAGATCGTCAAACAAATTTAAATATCAGACAAAGATAAAACTACACACAAAATGCATTTTCTAAATGAAGGTATTTATTATTAAATGGGAAAATCCAGAGCAACATGGCCCTTTGTGAGAAAGTGATTGCCTCCTAAACCAATAACTAGTCGGGACACTCTTAGCAGCAACAACTGCAATCACGTGTTTGTGATAACCGTCAGTGAGTCTTTTACAGAGCTGCAGAGGAGTTTTGGTTCACTCTTTGCAGAATTGTTGCAATTCAGCCACGTTAGATGGTTTTTGTGTATGAACCACCTTTTTAAGGTCATGCCACGACATCTCAATCAGATTCAGGTCAGGATGTTGACTAGGCCATTCAGATCATCAATCATTGTCCTGCTGCAGAACCCAAGTCTGCTTCAGCTTGAGTTTAGTTCAAACAGATGGTTGAACATTCTCCTTCAGGATGTTTTGGAAAACGGCAGAATTCAAGGCTCCATTTAGCACAGCAAGTCTTCCAGGTTCTAAGACAATAAAACAGGCCCAGACCATCACACTACCACTACGTTTTAGTGTTGGTAAGATGTTCCTTTTTTAAAATGCTGTGTTACTTTTACGCCAGATGTAATGTAACACACACCTTCCAGAAAGTTCAACTTATGAGCATTTTTCTGCTGGATCATCAGGATTGTCCAGAGAGTCCCGTTTATTCTGGGGGGTGAAGAGATGGGGGCAGTGGGTGCTGAGGGGATGTATGTGGGAGAGCACTGACGAGGGCATCACTGGTCATCTTTCTAAACTAGGATGTTTGTCTGACAGTGAGAATATCTCTCCAAATATTTACATCTGCATTACTGTTTATTCCTCTCACCCCTGCCACACACACATACTGACATACAGGCAGAGTCAGTATCTTCATATCTTCTACTTTTCTCCATGCATTTCCAACCCCCGCACATGCTTGGGATGGCTGGATAAGACACAAAAACAAGCCGTAGAAGGTCAGCGACGTCAGAAACGGAATCTGAAGAGAAAGCTGTTCCTAATGCAACCTGTATCACGCTACTGGGCACTCACTCTGGTTATGCTACAGGTTAGAAGGTAAAACAGAATGTTGCTCTGTTGTTTAGGAATTCATCCTGGCAGCAAGAAACTGACAGTCATAACTTTGCTAGTAAACACTGATAATATTTCACTTAAGTTTTCTAAACCCATCTTGAAGTTGTCTTAAAATAAACAAGCAAACAGGCTATAACAGTTAGCATGTCCACCAAAGATATAAACAACCAAAACAGCAGGTTTAGTTAGCTGTTTAGGCTAACATTAGCTTACCAGGCTCCCATTGTTACTTCACAATGTGGTGAGTCATTTTAATTGATTACCAAATTTTATTATAGCAAGGTTTCTGTATTTTATTTAATTTTTTACAAAACTTGCACATTTGTCTAACATCACATTAAAATGATGAATTTCAGTAGTAACTGAATATACTGGGCCTGGGCAACTAGCCTCTGTCATGAATTGTGGCAAAAGGATGAGTAAAGGCAGTTTTATCTGCAGTCATAGAAAACAACATAGAACATTTGTGAAGAATAAGTGTGAATATTTGTGTTTATCTGAATGTATCCTGTTACAGAAGCCAAAGGATTGGTTGTGAAAAAAATGAAATGATGACAAGTCCAAAAAAAAGTCCACATCCCAAAGCCCGGGTGTTTATTGACGAGTCGTAAGGCATTTCAACAGTCCATTAACAACTATAAACATGGAGCACCAGGATACGTAGACTACAGGAAGGCTAGATGAGAGAAAGAACAGACTAAAGGGGAAGGAGAGAGACGATAACCCAGTAAACTTAACATGAAAAGTTGAGTTGAGGTCTGAGCTTCAGCTATTAGACACACATTTTCACATGCAGACTTACTCCGGAGCAAGACGCGTCCAAAGACGGTGTGGTCACGGTCCAGCGTGCTGCAGTTCCACCGATGGTGTCTGAACTGGTGCTGGCACTCTCTGATCCACTCCTTGGTGCCCTCGCCGATGGCCTGCATGATGTCTGGGTGGCGCTGGCAGAGCTGCCTCTGTTTGTTCACCAACCCAGGAATGTTGTCACAGATTACACGAGCTCCCAGAGCACCGATGTACCTGAGGGTATCGGAAACACAGACCGTTAAACAAAATTATGCCATTTGGAAGATTTCGCATGTGGTGGTCAAGAGACGACAGCCATTGGTGGTTTACTGCGGTTGAGGTGCTGCTGAATGTGTTTACTCAAGTAGACGCAAAGTGGTGAGTGGCATGAAGAAGAGCTACAGTAAAAGTCCTCTGTGAGTCAGAGTTCACTACACTTAACAGTTTAAGGTTTGCAAGTAAGAGGGGAGTGGAAACCATTTACTCTACTCTCCAAATAAATAAGCACTTAACCTCTCCCCGCAAGACCTGTGTGTGTGTGTGTGTCTAAATGTTCCCCAGTGGGATAGTAAAAATGGTGTTGTCACAAATCAGTGCTCAAAGTCTGGGGCCTCCAATAACCCTGTCAAACTTGGACCCCCATTTACTCACTTTACTCTTTTCTGTCTTCTGCCAAATTGCACTCGTCGTACTCAAAGATTCTAATAAAACCGACTTTTAAAGATCCTGTGAAGATGCTTGAACTTTAATTGTGTTGTTGTGCCCATGCGTGAGACCTCTTGCAGTCTGGTGGCTGCGAGGTTTAGTCACAGAGGGGAGGCCGCGGAGCGAGTAGCTATGTGGTCGTTTTTTATATAATAGGCAAGCGAGAGGATGGACACTGGAGACTCCCCAGAGCGGGATTAAAAGAGGAGGGAAAAGAGAGGTATGCGCATCAAAGGAAAGTGCCAAAGCAGCAATTCACACTTCATTTTCTCCCTCTAGCTCTGAGAAAAAAGGAGGACTTGCGGATTTTATAAGACGGTAAATCATTATCCACAGGTTTAAAATAACATGCCGTAAAACCCTTAAAATATACAATGTGGCTGAACTGTGGGAAACAAATAGGTAGATTGTTAATTTATGCAAACACATCTTTGTGCGACAGTAGTCAGATTTTCAAGTCATACGTTTTTCTAATATTTATCTTCATATCTATTTCTTTTCATTTGAAGAATTAACAGGTGGTAAACTTATCTGGTGAAGAGCGCCTGTCTATGAAGAATCTTGGTCGTCCAAGACATTAAAAATCAAAGCGTTCAAAGCTTTTGGACCTCTTCCAAAAGCGTCAAAAAGCTTGGAACTACAGACTCTTCAGTTTGTATCGAGAACGCTCCTCAGATGAGAAGTGACACGTCTTCAAAAAGCAGAAAAGTCCAGTTGCCTTCTAATGAAAAACTCTGCATTTGTTCTAGAAAATACTGGATCACAGCACATAAGTATTGGCTCATTCTTCATTGCACAATACATAATTAATATCACAAAATCAATATCTCAAAGGCTTCCAATGAATTGCGTACTCAAACTGCATGAAAAGCGTACATATTCTGTAATTAAACAGACCTCCACTCCCCTACATGCCAACAGCCAGCACATGGAGTGTTGTTAGCATAGTGATGACAGAATGTGTGGGTTTATTGCAGCTGATATCACCATTGTAATATTCAACGATATACTGCAGTTGCATGTTTTTCCATCATGCAGCCCTACAAAATAATTCACTTGGATTTGAAAATCTTTATTGCACTTGAATTGTATGTATTTTTAATGTTTTTCGAGTAGTTGCAACACAAACCATGTTTTTCAAACCAGTCCTGCAGCCTCACACCTGCTCACATCATAAAACGCCAACAAAAAATATATATCTGCTGTTCACTAAATTCCCATCTAAGCCAGTAAATGTCAGTCACAGCTTCAGCTTGAGCTCTCCCCACACAACTCCCCATAACTGCTTTTAATCTACACAAACTATTAGACATTCCATCACCCTCCAACCCTCCCACGCACAGACACCTCTCCTATAAACACATGGACATTCTCGCTTATGTAACTGCTGCCAGTGAGATATACTCTCAAACCCTTCACATATGCTCTGGATTGCTGATTATTTAGTGAATTCACCTCTGTGTGTGTATATGCGTGTGTGTGTGTGAGAGAGAGAGAGGTGTTGGTACCTGCTGGATTAATGACTTCTCTGCCTTGTCCAATTCAGGCTCCAGCTGAGCTGAACTTGTGCGCTCAGCCAACAACGCTGAGATAAATTACATTCATCTTGCTGGTATTATTATGATTGCTCAGCAGCATGGCAGGCCAACAAACTGACACGAAGAAAATGCATTTTTGATGCAACATCGTAAAGACGCTCGAATCCCATTCACAAACTCATAATTTTCTTTGCACTTCATCGTGTTTCTTGGCTGGTCTAGTTTTGGGTGCAGGTCATTAGGAATTAAATCAAATTATAGCAGAAAAACACTCTGAGTGGGGATCTGTGCCATTAACTTAAAATGATGTTGCAGAAATTCTAATTGCATATAAAACTGTAAAATATGAACCACTGTGCACATTCTTTTATTTTTTTTTAATTAAATACCATCACTAACTGGAGGTGAATGAGTGACTTTTATCTGCTTTAAATGAATCCAGATTAGAAGGTTTTAATTTTATTTTTTGATTAATTTAAACTTATTGATTTTTTAAGTTTAAAACAAAACAAATGCAAGACAGGATGTCCTATTATTGATTTTAATGTATTTCCCAGTTTTATTTTAATTTCACAATATTGTATGTGTGTGTGCGTTCGTGCGTGCGTGCGTGCGTGATGGCTACTTACCACCATGAAGAGTCCACTCGAGGCGTGACGAGCAGCAGCAGCAACACACACACACAATAAATCCTGGAGCTGGCACCCGGGTTCTGACCTGATGAAGAAGCAGGTCTGGATGAGAGTCCGGTTCCGGGCTGAGTCCGAGCTGGTCTCAGGCTGAGAGTCCTGTTCAGAGCCAGCATCGCGCTTGTCTTTATGCCGCCCGAATAAAAATAATAATAAGAGTAAAAAAAAAATTTAAAAAAAAAGGTAAATCCTGACTTCAGCAGGGATAATCTGTTTGTTTGTGGTAGTTAAACAGTTGGTACAGGTCTCATGATCCAGTGTGTGACTCCCATGTTGCGCGTCTGTCTGCGGAGCGTGAAGCGCGTCCTCGGTGCCATGTGCGCACCGGACCCTCAGAAGCGCTGGCTGCCAGCCGGATCTTACCTGATCTCACGTCCCCGGGGTTTTATCCTCTGCTGCTTATTGGGGGCGTTTTTGTTTCTTTGTTTATCTCAGAGATGTTCGGGTCCAAAAGTTGTCCTGTCCGCTGTGAGACTCTTCACTGGGTCGGATGCTGGCTCCTTTATTAGTGCACCGTGGAAAGAGTCCGAGTAAGGAGAGAGGAGAGGAGGGGAGAGAGAAAGAGATGAGGGTGGGCTGCCTTTGCTCATTGGGTGAGGCAGAGGTTACAGGGTTTGACGAGGAAGGAGATATTAAAAAGGACGCGCGTGAGTGAGGAGTGATGCTGCAGCTGATGAGGAGATGGTCTCATTGTGTGGAGTTCATCTGCACACAACTACACCTTCTACACTCCAGGATTTCATTTTGAAAGTTAAAAAAATAGATTATAAAATATATTTTTTAAAATTATTAGTTCATTACGTGCAATTAGAAGATAAAAACCTGAACAAGTTTCTATATATTATTAAAATACTATATAATAAAACCACAACAAATCACTCACATTTGCATCCATGCACCACATAAAGCACAGCAGAGGTGAAAGTTGGAGGATAAAAAGCAAAGAATGCAGATCTGGAGAACAGCGCCAACCCGTCCAGTGAACAGGCAGCACTATGGCTCAAATATGAACCACATGTGAAGGAGAAACTGCTGAGACAGCGCTGGGATAAAGCACAAACACACACATACTATTGTCTCCTGAGTAAACTTACATTTTCTCCCCATATATGTTTGTTTGTTTGTTTGTTCATCCATCATCTAATCTGTAAGGATCTTGATCCCTAAAAACCCCAGACAGGTTAGAATCAAACACCTCTATTCATAGACGTCAGTTTCTTCTGTGAGTTTGTGATCTTCGACTGGGAATGCCAGGGTTGATTCAGCTGACCCCACTAATTCTAAAGACCAAGTAAACAAACGGGGGAATAAAATCCCTGTCGGAATTGAAACTATTAGAATTAGCTAAAGCTGCTGCAAAGTGCTATTTTATCAAAAGCTAGAAAAAACAGTCCAAGTGTTTGTGCCAAAGCTTGTGTTGAAGCTAAGCTGCTTAGACACCTTTCTGCTTACAGACAGGTTGAGGACAAACACACACTTTAGTGCAGGTATACAGGTTTGTGAGTATTGGTGTGCTGCAGCTTAGCTCGCGATTTTCTGCTAAATCAAAAGGAATTAGGGAAGTACAAACACGTCTGAGTTATGTTTTCTCCCCCGGGGCCGGAGCTGGAACTCCTCCGTCTCTCTCCTGGCCTGTGAACTTAACTCCAGCTTTCTCTCCATAAACAATAACAGAATCAAGTGCCTCCTTGTCAGATGGATGAAAAGTTTACCCCGATGTGCAGGGTCCAGCCCGACAAGCATCTCCTCTGCAGAAAAATACAGTTACCCAGTTTGAACTTCACACTGAATGGAGACAAGGATAAAGGTGAGATTTGCAGCAATGGTGGTTTAAGACTAATCCAGCTGATTTTTGTGTTGAAACTTTTCTCACAGAAATCATTTGGAAAGAAAACAAATGAACTAAACCAGAAGAGCTGGCCTAATGGGTCAGAAATGTGTCTGCTGTGGGGATTATGTTATGGGATGCCACCAGTCAGGCAGCCCATGAGCTCAGTGTGTATTCTTACACTGGCAGGCTGAAGCAGGGAGGACAGACCTGGACCAGGTCCCACTCTGATGTGACACAATGGGACACTGGTGGAGGAGGGATACAGCTGAATGAAGGAGTGTTATAACAGTCATTTCCTGTACATCTTTTTAGTCTCTCGTGCAAATTTGTAATTGTTTCAGCTTGTTCAGGACTATAAAACACCCATAAATCCCTTAAACTGAGTGTTTGTGATGGTGCAGGCTCTATGAGGAACTTTTAAAGTTATTCTTTGGACTTTAGCTGCTTTTTCACAAATTTTCTGTCTAGTCTTTGTACCTGACTGTGACTGTGGTCTAAAACAATTGGAAAGCTGGCGAGTGGAGGACAAAAGAAGACGTATCAGATCAAAACCAATATCTACAGTGTCTAAAAGTCACATCTTTAAGAAACAGGTAATTATCTACTTTATCTACTCGTTTTAACTCTTTATGAATCAATATGTTGTTTCTAAAATACAATTTAATTTGTCAAATGGTGTTATCTTTGTCTTTACTAAAGCAATAGGAACAAACTGTGTCTTTGTGGCAGACGTTTGATGTCAAAGGTTTCAATTTTAAAAATGGCTTTTTCCTTAATTGTTTGTGTCAACTCAACACTGGCTCTTCCCTGAAATTTAAGAACATCTTTATGGCTGAATGATTCATAGGTCAAAGGCTTAACAACCAGAAATAACATTCCTCTAAAAATATTGTGGTGCTGGGTTTAAAATGAGTGAAAAAGCAGCTAAAGTCCAAGGACAAATTTTGAAAAATTCCCTAAGAGCTGTAGGTCAAGATCACTTTAAAGATTTTAAGAAAGTGTTGTCCTTAGAAGCAAAAGATAAAGAAATGACAGCAGCTGAACTGTGGTCATCTTACTTCAGTAGTCCCTCTAACAAGTCGAGCTAATCCGTTCAGTGAGAACTGTTTTAATTGTGTGGTTGAAAATATTTTCATGACTCTCAGCTTTTTAAAGAGCAGTTGATCAATGTTCTGACTCTGTGCTCTCGTCTCTGCTCCAGATTAAAGTGCTATGTTTGCTAAAAGCTACTGGCAGAAACAGCAGATGCTGTCATTCCTCTTAATGTGTCACATGGAGATGATTTCCTTGTTTGTCCCTGCTTTCTCATATGAATCATTACTGATCTGTTGTTTGGTGGAACATCCACAGCTTTACTTGACCTGAGTAACACCACACAACCACAAGAGGTCACTTTTGATAAGGATACAAACTGCTAATTTTAAGCGTTTGAACAGACGATCATTGCTGGGTTTTGTTTGTTTGGTCTGAATTCCTGCGAGCTGTCATATTAGCAACAGATTTTGCGCTGGCATTACTTTCCCCTGAGTGCGAGGATCATTTTCATCTGATTAGTATTAGCTTTGTCTGTGAAGCTAATCAAAGGTCAGAATGCAACCAGGACCCTAAGAATACACAGTCCACAGGGACAGATGGGCCACAATGCCAGTGCCAGAAAACTTTGATCTGTGATAATTTACTGTCTTGTAAATTTAGATCTGCCGACAGAGAAGTGCCTCAAACAAAGAGAGTGGCGCTGGAACTCCAGAAGCTCCTGAAATGTTTGGCTGGCTTTAAGAAAAAACATCAGCCACTTTCCACTCTGTGCAAAAGGTGCAGCAGAACTCATGTGCACCGAGTGAAGTTTTGTGCTTGAACAGATGCCAAAAAATAAATTTAAAAAAATCTTGTTTCCACACACATATTCTAAATTATGGACCCTTGTGTTACATCATGTTTGGCCTCTGCAGAGGGAAAGCTCTACATACTTGCGAGCCTTTCCTTCTTTATCCTCCCGGATAACCATTAATGGATTTTATAAACTCGTGAACACACCGTGTCCATGGATGTGGTCGTGATAGAATGTTAAAGGGCTGCTGGAAGATGCCGTCATGCTGCAGTGGTCTGAAGCATGCACAGGCATGACTGTGTACTGACTCACACACACACACACACACACACACACACACACACACACACACACACACACACACACACACACACACACACACACACACACACACACACACACACACACACACTGAGACAGAGGGTTGAGCAGGTGATAGAGATGACATTAAAGCAATATCCAGGTCACCGTGGCCCTTTTCTTAAATGTTTAACATATCTCAGACACTTGACACGTCTCACTGGGGAAACATGGACTGGGACACCAGTGAACCCAGATAATTAGACAAATTTAGTCCATAATAGATGTGACTCGCTGTGATCAACTTGTATTTCTTTTACATTCGATAATTAAAAATCATAGAATCAGATGAAATAAAACAAAGATAACTGAAGTTTACCTTAATGCATGCAGGTCACTTACAGTGTTCTTGCTCCTTCTGAGCAGAACTGAGTTTGTTCCTGTTCTAGAGAAGTGACTGTGTGACTACACTGCAGGTTATGGACCAACAGTCACATGGCAGCTAGCTGAGTTAGCAAAGAGAACAATAAATCAATGAACTGAAACAAAAAAGCTCTTTCTGTCTCTCAAGTTTTTATGAGATAAAACGTGATTTAGTCCCACTGGAAGCTTTAGAGATCGAATGAAAAATGTGTCCTTTGATGTAACTGGTTTATAGGTTTGGGGGCTACAGATAACTACGTATTCATTTATCTTCAACAGTTAAACGCTGCAAAAAACATAATGAATGTTTTAGGAATTAGACGTTGGTACCATTTCATCCTATTGAATGAGTGGACTGATTGGACCATAAACGAGTCACTCATGGTGGCTGGTTCCCGTCTCCCAGCCTCTCACACCTGTTACTCATTTGTAATCAGCCCAGCTGCTCTCGCTCAGTAACATCCCCTCCCTTCATAGATCCTCCCCAGTTTCTTCTCCCAGCTGTTGTCTCAAAGTTACATTTTGTTAATCTCATCATACTTTCAAACTTTGCTGTGCTGTTGTACAAAAGACAGTCAGGGCTAAAGACAAACCAGGAATCGTTGATTCAGAGAGATCAGGGGTCTGTGGCTCTGAAGTCTCCCTGAAGTGACTCCTTGTAACAGAGTAATGTTCTTATTTAAGTTTACAACAGGAAATAACCATTTTAACAGTTTTACTGTCCACATTTCAGCAATTAGTGCATAGATCTTCCATTGTTTCTGTACCAGAAAGTGTTTTTAAAATGCAGCAGTCAGTGATGAATTTAGCTTGCTCTTCATTTCAGTTTTTTATATTATACTTTGTTTTAAAAATTGTTTGACGTTTTAGTATTTAAAGCACTTTATAATAAAATAGAATTGGAAAACTAACCATTTTAAAACATATTTCAGGCAACCTGCTGTAAAAGCTGAACATCCAATTATGACATAGTAGAACTACACAGCAAGGTATTTTTACAACAAAGAGAAAAGTTAAATAGAATCATTTTGAAAACCACAAGCGCTGTATTGTTGGTTATTTAAGTCATAAATAACCAAGAACGGTATTTTTTTTTCTGACTTAAAGGTGCAATAAAAGTAAAATGTTCTTGTATAGAACTATTTAGTTTATTATGCTCTTTTTGCATAACACTTAGAATATAAAAAACATCTGTGGAACACAATATTGTAGATATCAAGTCAGATTTTTGGCCTTATGTTTAGTATGAGAGATGGTAAAAATATCACTTTCAGTCATAAATGTTGAGGCCTCTCAGATGGGCCTTATGCAAATTTGCAGTCAGTATAAATTTAACATAAAATCAGAAAAACATGAAATTAATTAAGAATAAATTCATCACTACTTGTTGTGATTGACTAGATATCAGGATTTAAAATGTCTCCAGATATTTTAATCTATTAAGAAAATCCTTTTTATCTCCCTAAATTAAACTTGTTGTCATAATTTATAGAATAAAGTAAAGTTTATCTTCAGGATATTGAAAGGAAGACAAAAATGCAGGAATGAAGTCTAAATCTAAAACAAGAACAGTACTTCTTTAATTGCTCTCACTGTGGTTTAATAAACCTCCTGTCAGTTTGAGCTTCCTGTGAGCAGTGATGGAGGGGACATGTCTTCTGTGGTTGTCCATGTCCCCTGAGCTGTCCCTCTGTGTGTGATTGACTTTCGCCTTTGTGGTGAAGCGTTGTACGGCGTACCTGATACGTTAGGTCTGAATTCTTGAGTACAGGCCATTGTGGATCTTTGGCATAAAGAAGTGCGATGAGAGCTCTAAGTTGTGGGAGAGGTCTCTCCACGCCCTGAATGATGAGAGCAGGATTTAACTGGCTGCAGGTGCGCTCGAGTCAGGCGGGCAGAGCCTTTGAAGTGGAGGCCAAGTGGGACCAGGCCCATCTCTGACCAGCAGCCAGAACAGACACATTCGCTTTCCATTAACACTCTCACTGCTTTTCTCAGTCACTGCTTTTGTTTTGTGCTTTCTTTTTCATCACTAATCTGTATAAATCCATACTTAATTATATGTTTTCTTATGCAATTTCTTATCTTTTAAAAGACATGGCTTTTAGATATATACTGCTACTACTACTACTACTACTACTACTACTACTACTACTACTGTAACATGACATGAGAAATAACACATTTCCTTTTTGTTATTTTCCAACTAATCTAATTTCTAATTTTTATTAAAATATAAGAATGTAAAACGTATGAATTAAGAAATTTATGAATCTTAATTCAGCTCAGATGAGGAGGAATTTCTATTAAATCCAAGATGGTTGTAATAGAAATTTGAGTACACTGTAATTATATTAATGTGCACAGAAACAAATGTGTGTAGATGGGATTGACTCCCCTTATTAATCACTTAAATGCAACACAAATTATTTTCCAGTGTATCAGCTAAGTGGACAGTAATGTTCTAGTGTGTGTGTGTGTGTGTGTGTGTGTGTGTGTGTGTGTGTGCGTGCGTGCGTGCGTGCGTGTGTGTGTGTGTGTGTGTGCTCGGCCCTTGCCTCACCTCCCACTAAGGCTTCATGAATCTTCCTTGTTTGTCAGGACAATAGCTGAGTGTCCAGATAACGGAGAGACGCCTGATCTATTCTCTGTGTGATGAATTCACTCTTCATTTCCTTCACCTATAAGCAGGAGTTTGGTGCAGCTACACAAGCAGGTAAACTCTTTCCAGTTTGGTCGTTGTGTCTAACTGGGGATCTTTACTCAAACACACACAAACATGTGTAAGTAAGCATGCATGCACACGTCATTAAAGAGAGTGAAAAAAGGAGAAAGAAATGGCAGTTTTGATGGCGAGCTCCCTGTAGGCAGCTACATCTGGCTCTGGTTAGCCACAGGCATATAAAAATCAAATGTGGTTCAGTTGTAGGCATTTTGCACCACAGAGACCCACACATGTATACAAACACAGGGAGGTAGGACTCCCAACATGGTGGTCACCCCCACTACTCTGTAACACTGTAAAGTCCCAGTGAACCCAGCAGAAATCAAGACGCTTAAAGAGATTTGATTCCAAAGACTTGAACACAAATCTGTACAAGACAATATTTATTTAAACTGCACTGATTGATCTGTATCTGAACAACAAGGTTCATGTGGGGAAATGGTCTACTTCTACACTCCCCAAAGCGCTGTACAACACAACAGTCATTCACCCATTCACTCACAATTCACACACTGATTGTAGCCTCAGCTGCCCTGGGGCACACTGACAGAGGCGGGGATGCCATGCACCAGCACCCGCCAGGTCCCTCTGACCACCACCAGTAGGCAAGCTGGGTGAAGCGTCTTGATCAAGGATACAATGACAATGTAACCCAGCTGGAGCTGCGATCAACCCTCCAATTGCCAGACCGGCCACTCCACCATCTGAGCTACATGCCGCCCCATGTTTTAAGTAATCGTTACAAGAAGAAAAACATTACAAATGGTCATTTTCTTTTGACAGCACTTTCTGACATTACTAATTAAGGCAGACTCCCATTTGCACTTAAATAACTAAAATAAATGAAGCAGTTGTTTTGTATTAATATTGTAGTAACTCACTTTTTATTCCACCAAATGTTTACAACTTGAAACCATCAGCATCAAAAACCGATCTAAAGAACTTGCTCTGCACTGCATAAGAATTTTGTTTTGCAACACATGCTACATCTATCAAATCTTCTCTATAATAAATATTTATGTTCCCATACTGGGACATGTGCTAGTTTTCAATAAGGACGCTGCACACTGGGCTGCAAGAGTGAGCACAGCTCTCTGTCTTTATGGAAACACTATAGTTTAAATCTGGTCAACGCCCCACTTTTAGTGTAGAAACTGTATTGTTTAGTTTGATTGAGCAGAATAAAGTCATGTGAGTGTTTTGGTTCCTTTTTTTACATCCTCATCTGATTCAGTGGCAAATTATAAACAACATGTTTCAGATTCTTATAAAAGCATCCTTTTATTTCATGAGAAAATTAATTTATTACATTTTTCATCGTTTTTCAAATACAATAATGCTGAAGGGCTTGAATGTGCTGGGATAGGATTATCGTGATCATGATATTCAACGTGCTAAGCTTACATTTGCATTGCTTACATTATATGCAATATAAAACAATGTTTGAAAGTATTAAGCTTTGTACCTTAGTGCAGGTTTCTCAGGTCTGGTAAGCTGACTTCTTCCTGCTATTTGTTCAGATTTCTTTCACAAAATTCAAACCCAATTGCTGCTGAATTTAAAAGACCTGGCACAACCTTTTGTATGCAGGAACAAAAGGATTTACGCAACTTAAAAAAAAAACATATGCAGCTGCAAAGAGTTTGATCATGTCAATTTTCAGTATTTTCACCATCTGCAATATGAAAGCTCTTTGCCATATATCATAGCAGAACTCATATTTGGCAAGAAGTCTGTTTGACAAAAAAGCCATAAACTTTTTTGGTTAATAGATTTATTGTGAAAATAATTCTCATCTTAGTTGTTTCCCATGTTGTATACTGAGAAACAAGCCCATGAATCAGTGTGAGCTGATATGAAACCTTGCTACTGTTCAAGCTGAAGAGGCTGTAATGATGGTTTAGCAGGATGTGAACAATAGTTTATGCCATGTACAGAAATATGCAGACAGTCAAGTGAAGCCAGACCAGAAAACCTCTACATCCCAGAAGTCTAAACAAACTTTGTGATACGTGTCTGCCCAACTTACTGTTAAAAAAGTGACTCATTAATTGAGAAGTTGTTGCTATCACTGACACACAGTTAAACCATGCACTGTGGTGCATTTCATTGTGTGTGTTACAGAGTAGATAGCAACATTTATTAAAATACTTATGAGTACAGCTCAGCAGGCTTAAAGTGAATAAAGATATATCTAACTGTAAAAATATATATATTTTTTAATTGAATCAAATTTTCCAAGTAAGCACAGTACAGTCATAAAATCTGCTTCTTTAAAGGATAACAAAGTTGCTAATGCATCAACAGTCATCCACCCTCGTCCTGCTCATGAAGGTCTGCCCTCCCCTGTTGCTGCTCACCATACATAAATGTTTCAGCTCCTGGAGACCTTGGTGTCTCCTGTAGCTTGACTTGAATGCTTGGTTTTTGAATATACAAAAAATAGATGCATGGATTACAATATTACCTCTGCAACTATGTGAAAACTTTCAAAATTGGCGTTTCTTAATCCAGTAGTAGCCAACTTTCAAGAGACGTGGCCAACTGCAGCAGATTTTAAATGATGTTGCATGAACATCAAATTAAGGGTCTTGTAAATCCCAAAGACTGCCTTATCAGTAGTCGGTTCTGTGAGTGATTTAAAACAGATGCTCCCTTCCCTGTCCGGTGTGTATTTGTGCCTCGTAGCAGGCCGATAGCGCAGAGAAACACATGTCCGCATTAAGTGGCTTCGCCCATCGAGCCTGTACACTTTGAGATGAAAGAGCTGAGAGAGAACTCGTTCCCCTCGGTGCCCTGCTAGAAGCTGTCAGCAGCAATACTCTCTGAGTTGGCTCATGTTCTTCTTAAATATGTATGTCAGTTTAACACTGCTGCGTACAAGATATAATAAAATACAAAGGAGAGCTGATCTGACTTTATATCAACTGGTTTGGCCACGGATGTTTGCGAAACACATGAAATTCATTTTTTAACTCGAGAAATTTCTCAAGGCTTTGGAGACGTCTCCAGAATGAGAACAATGAAGGAGAGAAGGGAGAAGAGCGAGAGTGACTGATTGCAGGGCATCGGACCAAATGGGAACCAGAGGCTGTGAGATGTCAGAGCTGCCGTGGATTTATACTTTACCTGCGCCCCTGAGATCTGCCACACATACACCCGGCCAAAGCAGAACAAAAGAACGATGGGTGTAGATGTGAAAAAGTATGGGCACCGGGTCGTAGGTCAACGATGTGAGAGGATTAGTGATAGCGGCCCACAAAGATGAGCAAAAGATGGAGAAGCAGACAACAAGACGACCAGTTCTGAAGAGAAAAAGCCAAGATCAGCTGGCTCCTATTTAGATCAACCTTTTGTACTCTGGGAGCAGAGCTGTACATCTGCCCACCGCATGTTGGACTATGATGGGTGGGCTGCCCTGCTCTGTTCTGCCCACTCCTTACACTGCCCTAGTTCTTTCTCCAGGGTACAAGCAGCTCTGTAAATTCTAAAACTAAAACAGCTTTTTCTGGAAAGGTGATATTTCTAGTTTAATATCTAAGAAAGACCCCACATAATACATTTTATTGTAAAAAATTCAAGTTAAATCGTTTAAAAAAAACCATGAAAGCCTTGAAATATCGACGTTTATTAATGGTTATTGGAATTCCAGTGTCATTTGAATGACATTTTTAAATGGTTTTCCACCTCCTAATATATTTCTCCTTTCGTCTTGTTTAATTATGAAAATTCTGTGAGTTTATTTGTACAAAAATTTATAAAAATGTTCATCCATTGCAGCAGTGGAGTTTCCACCCATTTCAAAGTAACTGGATTTACGAAGTGACCTTGAGGTGATATACTGAACATGGACAAATGCAAAGGGAATTAGAAAAATAAATGGATAAACATGGACTGTTAGGACTTTTTATAAACTTCAGTAACCTATAAAAACCTGTTTATCTCAGTGCATTCAGGCACCTACGTGGTAAAAATGATTGAATAGATTTAAGTGACTGACGGTGGTAGTTGGAACCAGGCTGGTCTGAAGATTTCAGAAACTGCTGATCGGCTGGGATTTTCACCCACAACCATTTCTAGGGTTTACAGAGAGTGGTCTGGAAAAGAGACAAAGGTCTGAAGAATACCATTTCTGAGCACAACAAATTGATGCCTGAAGCAGATGGACTACAACAGCAGAAGACCACACCAGGTGTTTCTCCTAAGAACAGGAAACTGAGGCTACAGTTCACACAGGATCACCAGAACTGGAGAATAGATAAATGTTTCATGGTCTGATGAGTCTTGATTTCAGCTGCAACATTCAGATGGTCTGGTCAGGATGAGACAGCATGAAAGCATGGAGCCAACCTGCCTTGTATCAATGGTTCAGGCTGTATGTCCATCGCTGTATGTCCACAGTCTTCTGATACTTCCAACAGGATAATGCTCCATGTCACAAAGATCAGATCATCTCAAACTGGTCTCTTAAACATAATGAGTCGACTGGACTCCCATCAACCTCCACAGTCACCAGATCTCAATCCAGCCCAGAACCTTTGTGATGGAACAGGAGATTCACGTCATGAATGAGCAGCCAACAAATCTGCAGCAATGTGATGCTGTCATGTCAATATGGACCAGAACCTTCCAACACCTTGTTAAATTTACACCATGAAGAATTAAGGCAGTTCTGAGGGCAAAAGAAGGGTGGTATTACTTCATGATCCTAGTGAGTGAAATTAACCAGCATCCTTAGATAAAAGATCAACAACTCATTTCTGATTGATGCTGCTGGTCCACACCTGACATGAAGTGCTCCAGAGCCTGAGTTAACAGACTGATGCCGAGTGTTGCTTTGACTCCAGGCTGGTCTGCATTAGCGTCGCTTGCCCCCACCCGCTGCGGACCTCATACCTCGATCTAAAACCTTAACTCATCGTTTTTCAGGTGATTTCTGACAATGAGTTAAGTTGCTCTTTAAAGTGGAGACACAAGGGTCCCACCTGTACAGCATTAACTGTCGGAACCTCACAGACAGGCGCTCACCTTGGCGGTGCAGTAAAATCTTTATGGATATGTCCACCGAGCTTCAACATGAAACCCACACACAGGCTGCATCATCTGACACTGATACCGCAGCAGCCAAACAAATAGGGCAGGAAATTGTGTCTTTTAAAGGAATAGTTTCAAACCTTTAGCAGGTGGTGTGTGTGTGTGGGTTGGTTGGTTGGTGTGTGTGTGTGTGTGTGTGTGTGTGTGTGTGTGTGTGTGTGTGTGTGTGTGTGTGTGTGTGTGTGTGTGTGTGTGTGTGTGTGTGTGTGTGTGTGCAGATGTGGTTAGCTTTATCTTCAAGTCTTAGATGGCAGTAAAGGCCCACATGGAATACTAAACTGTATGTAGGTGTAACTGTTGGAGTAAAAGTGCATCCAGATGTGTGCTAATATGCGTGCAGAGGCCGAACGGTGACTGTCTCTAATCACAGCACCAACCACACACACACACATATATATATATGAAAACATGAAAACAATGTCCCAAGAATCTCCTCAAGCTACCTCACAGGCAGACCCCATTTCAGCGCATGTGTCCACCCCCCACCCCCCAATGTGCCCTGTGGCTCCAGATAGCCATCTCCTCCCCTCACTGGGTTCCTGCTCAAGCTGTACAAGTTCAAATCTGTAACTGCCCCCCAGAGGACTGATTTAATGGACTTAAGGAGACTTTTTATGCTCTGAATGAAACAAATTTTTCCCATATAATGTCAGGGTCATCCCCCTGTTGCACATTCACATTAGCAAGGAGTGATTTTAACATGTCCACATCTTAGAATAATGCAGGACAAAAAGGCAAAAAAAAAAAAGTTTAAACAATCTAAAATGTGAGCTTTTTAAAAGTTTTTCTAATAGAAAATGCTGATTTGCAGAGAAAAGATTATTCAATTGGAGCTGACGCACAGCTGTTAAAACACAACACTTACAGAGGAGGATGACTAAAGCGTGCAGCGTGTGTGTGCCGACAGCCAGACGAGGATGCAGCACTCTGATGTCTTCTCACCCTGGGATTTAAACCGGGAGTCTGTCTTTTTCCTTTGCAGTCTCTTTGTGACATTTTAATGTAGATAAACGGCCCTAACCTGGCAGGCTCTGCTCCATCACCGCTAATAGAAGAGTAAAGTCATATTTAAATTCTTGTGAAACTCTGCAGCCATTCAGTTTGAATTACGGGGGTTTTATGTCAACTTTTGGTTTTTAATCTCTGCAAAAGCAGCTTAGCTTTGACAGTGATAGAGACTCTACTGTGCATTTATTGATGTAGATCTGTTTCTCTAGACTTCACGCATTTCAGTGGATCTGATTAGCTTTGGGATCAGCCTTGATCTCCACTTAACCTGAAAACCTCATGAATTAAAACTCCTTTTTGGGTGGCAGTGTATTTGTACAATGTAGTGCTTTCCTGGACATAAAAATCTAATCTTCAAAAACTGTCCACTGCAGGACTCCGAGGAAGCCTTGACAATTCCTTTATGGATTTTCCTATTTGTGAATGCTAATTGGTTGATGAAGTTTTTCCCTTTGTGAACAAACGTGTGCCTTTTGTCAGTTAGTCAACAGACCAATAGGGGGTCTAACTATCTGCAGTTCAAGTGGCCAAAACACTTAAATGTATACATTCAGCAACAGCAGAAAGTGCAGCAGTCATTTACACCATGAGGCATAAACATTATGTCTTGTGGTCCGATCTGTTTATGAGTTAGCTTCTGGTAGTCTCTCTCACTGTGTGTGTGTTCTTAAGGGAATATGTGAGGAGGGAATTCAGGGAAGCTCACTGTCACTTTCATGAAAAAAAACCCAAAACAAACACAAGCAGAATGTTAGACACGCTCAGAGTTCGATAAATCTGTGCATCTCTTTTATCTCATCAAGTCTTCCACCTTTTCTTTGAATGACGCATGCTGGATCCCTCAGAGAAACTAGCAGGAGGTCGCACCGACCCTCTCAGCAGTTTCAAGCTCTGGCTGCTGATGTTGCAACTGGCAGGTTGCAGCAGCCTCCTGGGGAACATCGAGTTCTCAGCAGGCTCTGGGATACGTGCATCTGAACCTACGATGATGTTTCACAATAGGCCAGCTGGGATGGGTTTGGGATCCATGAGGAAGTAAAGGGGGCTCAAAGAGAAGGTGGGCTGGGGGAGCTGAGAAGAGAGAAATAACCAGGTTAGGAAAAGACCAGATTTATATATTTTCTTTATAAGTTATAGTTAGTGTAGGCTCATGTGATGTTTCTAAAGTGCCAGGAAATGTGGGGACTTGTTTCACCTTTTTGTGTGAATTACTCTGCATGTATGAGGCTTCACACTAACTAGTCTTCAGTCTGAAAACATGCATGTTTGGTTAATTAGTGATTCCAAATACCACTGTATCTCAACATGCTAGCATATTATTGGAGAAAGAGTGACCCCTGCTGGACGTTTTTATTGAAACCAATGGATGCTAGTTGGTTTAGGAGAGGAAGGAACATTTTGAACCCTGCGTTATGTTTGCAGCAGGAGTTTAAAAAAAATCTCCAATGCATTTTAAAAAGGAAGTAAATCAAGAAGTAAAATTAAACTTATATAACCAGAGAAAATGCTAAAACAATTTCAGCTCTTAGGGCTATGGTTTGATGAAAGATTAGCCTGTGTGCACATTCAAAAGATTATTTATAAATATCAAATATACTTAATGTAATAAGGTGTTTAGTCAGCTGTGAATGGGGGAAAACAAACCAAAATGAGTTTACATAAACCTCATAAGATCTACAATTGATTATGGGTGTATAATTTATGAATCCACTTCTGATATTCTAATAGATCTCCAGCAAACATTATACTGTGATCAGATGGGGTTACCAGTTGTGTTTCTCTGAGTACCTGCATATATGAGTTACTGGAAACGTAATGTCAGATAAGAAGGCCAAAGAATCAACAAAACTCAGTGATAATGTTACACGAGTCACAAATAATAAGACAGAGGTTAAAGGCATTATTAAATGGAAAATTAAGGAAACGGGGCAAGAATGGAATGGAAGATCATATAAAAGGAATGTAGCTCTAAAGAACTCAAAGGACAGTTTAGAAGAAGTGCAGGAAGAAACAGGCTACAGGAAGATGATAACTATACTGGGACACTCATCTCATTGTATGTTTGCTATATGCAATGACAATAAAGCCTATTCTATTCTATTCTATTAATGTTTAATTACACATAATGTGGACACAGGATACTAGAAGATGTGAATTCTGTAGGGAAAGGGAAACAGAAAATTCTATTTCTTTCTGTATGAAAAACCAACAATAAAACAGAGTTGCTCAAGAGACATTAAAAGGAAAAAGAATAATGCAACCTCACAAATCTCATAAGAAAATGTTCTTTTGATGTGGGCTAAGATTATTTTTTGGGTTAAGTAAAAAAAATAGTTTTAAAAATACATATATAAAATACCGGTATTTATACATTTCTTTATTGAGCTTGCGTGTTCTGATTTACACTCCTCACCGGTTGGTGGCGGTATTGCTCCAAATCGCAGTTTGCCAACCGCCATTAAAAAACCAAGAAGAAGAAGATCTGGTTTGATTGTGCTTGTTTTGTTTCTCGACCTCCCGGGTTTTTGTGTGTGTGTGACTGGAAACTGATTCTTATTCGAGGTAGGCCTAAGGAGAATATTTTAATACTATCCTTTAGATTTAGCCCATAATGCACGTCTTGGTTATCAACAGGAATACCATCTAACGCGTGTTTGCTGCGACGTTTTCTAAAATAGGAGAATGCTTTAAAAATAACATCGCCACACTCGTAAATATGGAAACAAAAATACGGTTTAAACATTGAATATGAGGTGGGTGGCTCTTGTGGACATATAGATTTATGCTAATTTGCTGACTGTCTTGAATCTTTTTACCATAAAATATTTATTAAAACATTTAAAAATAAAAACGTTAATGTTAGCTTGGTGGTAATGTAATTATTAAACGAGTTTAGCACGTTTTTGCTAAAATACTATATTTTAAAGGCTTCTTGATAATAACGAGGTAGAGCGTCAGTGGGACTCTATAAATCCTCAGCCTTTTACAAATGTAAATAAATCTAAACAGCAACTTAAAATCTGTATTCTGGTCTTTTTAGCTAAAGATGGATGTAGAGAACGACTACTATATTTTCTAACTGAAGATTTATATTGAAAAAATCTGTTAAAAAGGTAAAATCAAAATATTTCTTGAGCTAATCTCCAATCAGTCATTTTTTTTGTATGTAAAACATCCCAGGTTTTTCAAAAAACACGTGGTCACCAACATGCTTTTATACTTCTTATTCTTTTCCCCCCAATCTATTTATTGTGTTGTCCTTGTATGCTGTATGTTTGATTGAATATCAGATTTTTTGTTTATGTCTGAATATTTTTAGGAACCCAGTGATGGAACCTGTTCAAACACCACATAGTGATTCTGGCGGGGTTGACGTGTCCTCGTGGGTGTCCGTGTGCCCCAGAGGCCTCTGGAAGGTTCAACGAAAACATCAGCGGAGTCAACAAGCTGCCTCCAATGCTGGAGACATCACATGTATGATGCTCAGTATAAATATCTCTTAAGTATATAATTGCATGAAACATAATTTAAGTTCAAATCATATATTTTTGGGTTTTTTTTTCAGCTTGTTTATCTCATAACTGTACGGGCTTGGGGTCTCTGTGTCGAGTCAGAGTGCAGCTGAAGGGCCAGACGGATGAAGATGCTACAAAAACAGATGAGACAGTTGCTGATAGTACAGAATTGACCATCACACCGTTTCTCAGGTGTCAAGACTCTGTGCTGCAGGTCCCAGTGGGTGACTGGGTAACGCTGAGACTCGGGGAGGGTCAGTGTGACATCACAGAGGCATGCTTGGAGGGGATGAGGGCAGGAGAGAAATGTGAGGTAGGACTTGTATTAAAGTATGTCAGTATACTACATGCGGCGCTGGATTTGACTAAATTAAAAGGACTTTTTTGGAAGAAATTTGCAAAATCTATCAGTCTTGTGTTGTTTGCTTGAAGAAAATGTAATTTTCATTGTTGGTACCTGTAATAATTTGAAAAATATATAATCTATTGCAAAATAAGCTTGTTTAAATGGTACAACAGCATAAACTGACATAAATAATGTCTGAAACAGTTGGTTGAACTGAGGCCTTTTACATGAATACACCTGTCAATGCTGTTTGGCTCATCTCAAGTCTCTCTTTTTTTTAATCCTTATCCTGCACAGATACAACTCACTCCAGTTGGAAATGGACCAGATACTGTTCTCCAACCTTTAGATGGAAACCTTCCATTATGTGCAACTGTTGAACTCCAGTCTTTCACACTGGGAAAGGAATCCTGGGAAATGTCTGGCAGTGAAAAATTGGAGTGGGTGAAGTCGCACAAGGAGAGAGGTGGCATGAGATTCAGGAGCGGGGATGTGTGGGGAGCTGCAGACAGCTACAGCCGTGCCCTCGGACTACTCATCCCTCTTTGTGGAGGTCTGGCAACAAAAAGACAAGAGCTTGAGTTTGGAGAGGAGGAAAATACAAACTTCTTAGAAGAATCACAACAGCTTCCTTCATCCAGTGAACTCAAAATCATCAAAGCTGAGCTTCATTCCAACCTGTCTCTGTGCCAGCTGAAGCTGAACCAACCAGAGCGCGCTAGAGCCAGTGCTGCTAAAGCCACCCAGCTGGAACCTGGTGCCTTTAAGGCCTGGTACCGACTGGGCCAGGCGTGCCAGGTCCTGAATGAGCTGGAAGAGGCTAAACAGGCATTTAGGAAACTGTTGCAGCTACAACCAGACCTGCCTGCTGCTGTGAAGGCTCTTAAAGAGATAACAAGTAAAGAGAGAGAGAGAAATGCACAACTGGGACAGAGACTCAGCAAAATGTTTACCTGAAGGTTGAATTTTATGAACAGAAATAAGTGTTTTAATCATTGTTCAAGTTAAGTGCATTTACAAGTTTGCCTTATTTTTGAAGAAAGCCTTTCATAGCTACCATTTCACTTTGTATCCTTTAACATGATTAAAATACCAGTAGGTTGACCAATGAATCAGATTGTTGTCTTCCAGTGGAGTCAGAGTCTGAGTTTAGGGTGGGGTGGGGTTGGTATGGCAGTGTTGTAATGTAGATTATTATTATTTCAAATCCTTAAAGATAAATAAATAAAGAGCACTTTGAATCTGTATTTTTTCCTAACAAACATTTAAGATCCATTACACTTTAATTTCAAAGAATGTGTGTATATAAACATTTTTAATACAAAGGATGTGTGTGCTCATTTCTAAAAAAAAATTGCATAGATTTGTTCCAGTTTTCAGAATAAAAGATTAGTGTGACCAATCAGAACCCCAAATTTATTTTTAAAATTTTCTTATGGACCCTCCTTAACTGAAGTCATCAGGGCTAAATAAACAGTGAGGAACATATCGATGGTCTTTCCTATATTCCATTGCTGTGGTGACCAATTCTATAATTAATTTGTAGGATTTTCACACATTGTACAAAATGGCAAAGAGTAATTCATCCATGTGGCCACAAGGTGTCATCAGATGCAGTAATGAACTGCTCAGCAGCATCAAAATGCCGAAACCCGGGATCGAACCAGGGACCTTTAGATCTTCAGTCTAACGCTCTCCCAACTGAGCTATTTCGGCTGGATGTCTGTTAACGAGAACATTGTCATGTAATATAGGATAACAGAGTGAGACCTTATTAACCCAAATTTACAATTTACTTCAAAAAACATTGCTTCTGTTTTAGTGTTTGCATGGCAGAAACATTAAAAGTTGAGCATAATCTGATGTGTTTCTGAGAGCTGATAGAAAAAAAAGATTACCTCAAAAGAAGGAAGATCATGTAAAATATATTTTAAAATAGCCTCGCTTAACTTGATATCTTGCTTTCATCTGCTTCCTAATACCAAGTATTCATTCCTTTTTTTAAATGGAAACTAACTTTTGATTTGTATAATTTATATTTAATATTTTTTAAATATTTTAAATGTAAGGAGCATGCAAAATACTTCTCATTCATACCTTAAAAAAGTCAGAAAGCTATGCTAAAAAGTTAAAATTATATCCTCAATTGTCAAATGTAACTAGAAAATGATATGAAAGGTATTTTGCACATTAGTGAAAAATGTAATCGTCCAGTCCATATTTTTAGTTAAGAAAATTATTTATAAAACTTCTTTCACACCGTTCATGTTTAGACCTCAGTTCAATCATGAAATACTGATATAAACAAATGAAAGAGTAAGAGATTGTGATTTATTTCTTTAATTCAGAAAAAGGGTTGCAGCAAAAATAATCTTCTTGGTTTGCTGACATTTATTTGGCAATTCAAAAGTAAAATGTACAGGTGACTAAATGAATACAATGCATCTTTTAAAGTACGGTAGTTGTTTTTGTGTTCCACCCTTCAGAATCACTGTGCACCCTGCTGCTCAGTTCCTTTTATTCTTTGGTGTCTTTGTGTTGTCTGTTTGTCTCTGAGCTGCTGATAACTGTCCCCATGCATCCACAATGAGCACCAGAGGAATGATGATCCACAGCAGGTTCATGAACACAAAGTAGAACCAGAAGTAGACTGGATGTCCCAACTCACTGTGAGCATAGCCATCCCTGTGCTCTGTGAAGAAGTAAAGCACTGCTCCATACAGCTGACCTGGAGTATAAGTAGACTGAATTAGGATAAACAACTTTTCACTGAATTAATAGGTTGTTGCAGCCTCTTACCTAATGAAATGATGAGCTGCAGAACAAATCTATAAGGCTTATTAGTTAGAAAGGAAAACACCACCCAAAAGCTGAAGGGCCCCCATAAGCAGGCAGTCACAGTCTCCATACAGACAGTAAAGTTATCAGCGCTAGATTAAAAAAACAGAAAAACTTTTAAGTTTATACATTTATTTCATAGTTAAAATATAATTATAATAATAAATGAACTCACATTACATATCTGCTGTCTCCTTTGGAGTATTCTTTCCCTGATAGATGAAAATATAAACACAATTAGTGTAAAATGACCCTTTGAACAAGTTTCTAAGCAAGTTGTACTCACACAGCTGTGACAGGAAGCTCTGATCTCCTGGCAGAACATCATAATACAGCGAAAACCAGCCCTCAATGACGCTGTGGATGAAACCACAAACTGCAAACCAGCAGATTGCCAGACGTCTCCATGTCCCCAGCCTGCCGCTGCTGCCTGTGATCAGCCAGGTGACAAGAAGAAACACCCCGGACACAGAAAAAAGAAAGGCCAGGATCTCTGACATCGATCGGTCATTCTCCACATAGGTAGGAATTAAAAGGTCCCGGGGCCAGTAAGGATGTAGAACTTTATTTGCTGAAGAAGCACCCATCATCTGTTTGAAGATGTAAAAAAATGTTTACTATTAAATATTAAAGATCACACGCACAAGTCACTTGCATATATAGATAAATAGAGAGGGAATGAGAGAGAAAACTTACCAGAGATGCTATTAGTACCAGACACACAGTTTTTAAACTCTGAATGAATGAAAACTGATGTCTTGCAGACGAATGAGCTCCAGTATAGGTGAACAACAAGGAACTCCTACGTGGACTGGGGGGGTTACTTGTGATTACAAAAACCAATGAGAGTGCTACATTCATAGTGCTAGATCCACCAGCTCATTTGATTGGCTCTTCATCTCGGAACATGGACGTCGCTTTTGGCGACTACCAATCAGCACACATCACCATCTCCAAAAAACCCTCCTCTCTTTTTTATGAACCCAGCACATCACAGAGGTTAAAGTCTGAACATTTTCCCAAAAGTATTAAATTTCAGTAACAACTGCAGAGCAAATTACCGGTATATCTAATAATAATGCTACCTACAAATAGCTGTAAATTAATTTTGAGAGACAACAGTTCAACTTGATGCATAAAAGAACTTGTAAAACTTTAATGAGGGCAACATATGAGATGAAAAATCTGTGCATTTAATATTAGTTTGGTGAATTAAATGACTCAAAAAAAGCATATAATCTGTTTTGCGAAAAAAAAAGATCCACCCATGCCGTGTCAGGGGCAATTCCCTGCCGTGACCCGGATTCGAACCGGGGTTGCTGCGGCCACAACGCAGAGTACTAACCACTATACGATCACGGCGAGCTACTGGGGGATATGCACCAAAGCTGGAAATAAGACATTATGAAAGCATGTTGGTGACCACGTGTTTCAGATTATGTTGTACCAGTTTATGACCAGAGCGACAACTACAGCGTCAAACCTTGCGTGCGAAATGCACTTAGAGCTACAGGAAAATATACATACGTTTGGCTGTGTCACAAAATGGATTGAGCTAACATTGCCGTAGCTCATATATCTGTCAACATTCGACGATTATACGTACATCTACATATAGTTCTAAGTCAGTAAAAACTCGTATCTCCTGTAATCAAACCTGTGAACAGAATGTATGAGGTAGCCCATTTGAAAAAGTGTTACATTTTGAAGCACACTAGTCCCATATGGTCTAGCGGTTAGGATTCCTGGTTTTCACCCAGGCGGCCCGGGTTCGACTCCCGGTATGGGAACATGTCTTTTAATTTGTTTTCTTTTTATTTATTTTTGATGTGATATTTGCTAAGTCTTGTTGATTTTTTTTCATCATCTTAACATAGACAGCAGGTGCAGTTTACTTTTCTCGTCCCAAAATATGTTTTCAAAACTAACCGGATCATTCATTTGTATAATTTGCTATTTACACTTTACGCACCTTCCTAATTAACTGACATTTAAATTTTACATAGTAAAATGTTAATGCTGATCTCTTTCTTTAGTTTAATACAGTGGAAGCATAGATTTTTTACATTATATAATTATAGACATACGAAGTCACGTGATTACGACAGTCATCATGTGACCCTCCACAGAAACTGAATTCGTCAAGCTGTTGTTACTTGCTAATGCTAACGACATTCAAAAACTGTGAATCTTACAGTTTTCAAAGAGTCGACATGAGTGTATCTGAAGGAGAGAAGTCTTCCTCGTCACTGGACGACAAACTGCTTCATTTTATGGACCAGCTCGAGCTGCTAGAGGAGAAAAGAACCGCTCTAAATGACCTCATCGAGCAGGTATAGAGCGGTCATGCAACTAGCTTATAAATATTCTGTCCTTACCATACTTATGAACGTATGCATTTTAACAAAAATGATCATAGAGTTTCCGCAAACAGAAAACGTGTTAATTGATTTTATTGTCAGGTTTGTTAATCAGCTACATGCTTAACAGCAAATAGGAGAGCATTATTCTTTTATATTTCTTACTTTTCAATTTTCTTCAGGTAAAAATAGTAATAGTCAGCTAAAAAAATGTTTGCATGGTTGGATCTATTAATATATTATTTTACAAGGTCAACATTCTGTAACTTTGACTTTTTTTCCTACTCTTTAACCTTGACTAACAGGGATGGTTTTCCATGTCCAAAGCCCGATATTCCATGGGGAACAAACAAGTCTCTGCACTTCAGTATGCAAGTGAGATGGAACCACTAGTTCAAGTTCATGTTAGGTGAGGACTGTAAATAAATGCTCTTAAATAAAATAAATTGTTGTGCACTTTCAGTCATTGTAAGTCTTAATTACATGTGATTGTGTTACAGAACACTGGACAACGGTGAGGTGGAATTTTGCACTGAAAGATCTATTCAAAACTGTAATGAAGAATCTCTAAAGGATCCGACTCCTGTAGAGGATATTGGACCTCAAGAAGAAGGTGATGCATCAACAAAACAATATGATACATTTTGCCATCTACTTGCATGTTTTTTTAAACTATCATATTTGATTTTACAGGTATCAGGCAAAGAAAAAAGACTAAAAACAAAACCAAAAAGAAGACCAGTGAAAGTAAAGAGAAAGCACCTGATGTAAATCCTGTCAAGAAAAGGGAACATAATCCTCAGCAAGACCCCCTGAAGTGGTTTGGGATTTTGGTGCCACAAACTCTTAAACAAGCACAGTCATCATTCAAACAAGGTGTGTTGCTAAATGTCTCAAGTCAATCAACATGTTACTACAGTTTTGTTTCAAAGTTACTTTGCAAAGAAACAGAATTTAGGTTTTTTGTAAATATGTTGGCTATTTCTAATTATTTTATTAGCATAATGGTTATGCGCTTGTGTGTTAGATATAAATATTTAATTAATTATTGCTAATGAAAATTTTGTTTGCCATTCTTCATTGTTTCTTATTGCAGTAATAGAGCTTTCTGCGGAGATTGCGGCTCTCCAGATTGCGGTTTTAAACACCAGACAAGAGCTGAAGGATGGTTTGAAAAAAATAAAGGCCTCAAGAGCACAATTCAGAGACTCTGCTGGTCCTGGTAGTAAACCTAATGATTCTACTGGATCTGAGCAAGATGACACCAAAGTTCCATCATCAACAGTGAGTCAGTAGGTCAAAGGGTTCAAAAATTCATCAGAGTTTCTGACGGGAATTAAAACTGAAGATCAAATTTGTAACTGTGTGTGTGTGTTGTGATCTTTTTTGTAAATTGATTTTATTTAATGTACTTTTTACTGATGAATATGTAGCTTTTTTGTTGGACATGTTTGTGAGTTTTATGACTGAAATAAATACTGTAGATTGTAAAATCATAAAGGGAGGGACATCCCAGGCATTTTGAAGTGTTTCTGTGTAAAAGTTGTAAATAATGTTACCAGTTAGCTCATCAGTCCTGTTGGGCACAAACTCCTATTTTGTCCTGAACAAGTTTATCCAGTCGCAGCGTCTGTCAACAACCACATTCATGATGCCCCGCCCCACTCTGCTTCTGAATGGCTAGAGCTGTTTGACCTCGAGGGTTGGATTGGTTAGTCTCCTTAGTCATCAAAAACAGAATGTGAGCCCCCAGGCTGTCCCTCTCAACCTGTAAACACAGTATCATCAAACTGAGTCAGGACTGATGGCTGAGTGTTCACTGGAACAATTCCTGGAAAGAAATGGGCAAAATATTAAAAACTGGGCAACAATAGTAAAGGCTATACGTGTCATTTTAATTCCTCAATTTCCTTGAGTTCAAAAGGACAAGATGTTTTGTATCAATTTAAATAATTAGTTTTTGTACTTTGTTGAAGTTTTTACAAGGCCAGCTATATTTTAGGTCCCTGGAAATATTCATCTAGTTACCCGGAGGTCCAAAATGTATCCCTAGATTTTAAAGATAAGAAGTTAAAATTTGGTGCTGTAGCAGCTGAGAATCAGTCAACACTGTCTGTGAGCTAAATGATCACATCAGATTGGGCATAAAAATATTTTTTCAGCTTTGACTAAAACAACAATACAGCATAATCATAGTTTAAAACTCCGGTATGAGAGATGTCCATTCCTTCACAGGATGACAGGTTTTTAATTATTAGGTTTTTTTAACCTGATTTAACTTTGGATTGCTCAAATCCTGGAATAAAAGGAAAAACATTAAGATGACAGTATGAAACGACAAATTCCTTTCCCTAAGTAGATTTTATATAAAATGCTAAATATGGTAATATGTATAAGTCATTGTGCAGGTGGGCGAGTCACTTTTTTGACACAAAATATTTTGACAATTTTTATTATGCATACATATACAGTATGTATTTACATATAGAAGTCATCCTGAATGCTAATGACTACTTTGACCTTGTCTTGTAACACTGTAAAAGAATAAAGTCAATTTATTTCAACTGTACAATCCTCTTCCATTTGATCCGTTCTGTCCTACACTGTTAAAAGCATTTACACTTGACAGAACTACTAAAATACATGATAGCATCTATTCTAGGTGAATAATGATGTTCTTTTATAAAACTGTGCGTTACAACAGCTAATTTTATTGCTTTGACAGAAGCAAATGGTTTTGAGAGAGGAATGTGTAAATGAAGTTCTTGATTTAGTAGTTCAAGCTTGTGCTGCCTCCTCATCTTCATCCTTCACCTGTAAAAAAAAAAAAGCAACATAATTTAACATTTTTATGACATGTTTTGTTTGCCTTAAATTATTTTCTTTGCTGCATTTTTTGTTGTCTGGCTGCTCTTTAACTGCTAAATAAGTATAACAAATGCACAAATTACTACCACGGCAATTGTTGGACATAAGGCAGTCATGAATTATAACAGTCAAAAATGAGAAAATGAATCAAACCTCTTCCACTGATTCAACTTCAGGTATGTAAAACTGCAGCATGTTTTGGATTCCATTTTTCAAAGTGACAATTGAACTGGGACAACTGGTGCAGGAGCCCTGCAGCTTCAGTTTAACGATGCCATCCTCAAAGCCCCGATAGAGAACATCACCTCCATCCTCCTGCACCGTTGGCCTGGGGAGTGAAAACATTGTCAGGCATGAGTGAAGGTCAGAAATACACAGTGTCATGACAAGTCTTTAAAAATCATTACCTTATTCGGGTATCCAGCAGCTCTTTGATCATAACAACTACCTCATCATCATCCTCAGATATTGCTGAAAGAAGAAATGGAGATTAGATAGATGTGGAAAAACGGCTCAGCCAACAGGTTTGTCTGTTTCTGTAATCCTCGTGTACCTGTGTCTGCACTTGGCTTGCTGTCCTCATTGACAATTGGAAGTCCAGAAGTAAAGAAGTCCATAATGGTTGCATATACATCAGGTTTAATTACCTTCCATTCCACTGTATGATCGGTCTAGTTAAGGAGAAAAAGAAATGCTAATTCAACCAGTGACTTTACACAGTGCTGAGGTTTAACTGTAGGGTCTTTACCTTTGTTATAGTGATGAAATCAGGACCCAGGAAGACACTTTTAACTCCATCAATCCTAAACAGCTGTCTGGAGACAACACAAAAGTTTAAATATGTGCATTTAGGTTTTTTTTTACTGTGATTTCTTATGAAAATACATGCAACAGCCATCTTATAGGAACTGTGCTTGAACTGGTTTTAATAGGGAACTTAAACTGGGATTGGTTGTCTGCTAAATCTGACTTGTTTAGACACTTTTGTGACTCAGCACATTTCACACAAGTTATGGGCTCATAATCTAGGCCAGGTCTCCTTTGAAAAAGAGGTTTATAATGTCAGTGGGTTAAATAATGGTCAAATGAAATAATGAGCAAATGCTTGCTTATGCTTAAGAAAATCTGAGAATATCTCAGACTGACCACTGTAGCCTCACCAAATAGGCTATATCCTCTGACCTTTGACCTCTGTTGACCATCACAACAATAATCCATCTTTTTCCCAATAACTTGGAATACAATCACTCTTGGATTATATGTTAACCTGAATCAAGATCCCTACAGGTGTTCTACTGTCTACTTTCAGGTGTCCATCTCCCAGATGACCTTAACTGGACACTAGCTGGTCTAATAAAACACTCTCTGTAAAGAAGTCTCTTCTGTAACACCACAGACTGGTGTTCCAACTGTAATCTCTTGTTTACAGAACATTCTCTGGTTGTTCCTGTTCAGGGTCACCTACACACTCACACTCAAAGTGTTATAATATGCTTCTCTGCTATTTTCATGCATTTTCTACATTTATAATGTGAGTGTTTAACGGGCGGAAGTCATGTGACTTGGTAACTCCCTCACAGTCCCTTGTCCAATCAGAACCATTCACAACTCCACTAACTCAGTTCTGATTAGTACACTTAATATCTTCTGATTGGTTAAATTTAAGATAACTCGTCTCAAAACTAATACTCAGTTCCGGTACAAGTCAGTCTTGTCTTGTCTAGTATTGCCAGTCTTTTGATAGAGTCTTGCTCTTGGTCTGAGCTACAACCTGAAAGCAGTCGGAGCTGCTATGCTGCTATCTTAGCTGAACCTTCATCAGCTTTGAACAAGGCCTTGAGAGACCTGCTGTGTCTCTCCCTCTCGTCTCTCCCTCACCACGGGACTGATCAGAAATGAATTCAGCATGCCTGCTGAAATGCCTCCCTTGCTGACCGGGACGTATCCACGGACTGTCCGGCGAGGTCCTCGGCGGCCACGCCTTCCAGGACCACCACTCCGAGTCTGGGGACTCCAGCCTCAGCTCGTGGAGAAACCAACGCCTGCCAGATCTAGGAGCGTCCACCTTTCAGTGAGCGAACACCACTTTCTGATCGAGAGGTTTGCTTTGATAAAGCTTAATTCTTCCAAACTAAATTAAGCCAAAACTAAATCCCATTCCAAACTCAAATTAGCCCTAAATTGACTCTTAAAGTCCCAACTAGGTTAACTAAATTAACTAACTTCCCTAGTCATTAAAACATATGCTACAGTCCGTTAAAACTCACAATTAACCATCTTTAACATCCTCAACATGTTTAAGAATATTAATTGTGTTTACATCAAACTTTCAAACTGTCTTATCTGTCTGTGTTCTTAGGTTTTTCAAATTAAATGATTGTTCAATCCTTATCTGGTCTCAGTTCACGTTATTAATAAGGTATTTCAATTCACTGTACTCTTTCAAAGAACCTAGATACCTTCAATAAATATTAGCTATTATCAGGGTTAAATGACAGTTTATCACTTTTCATTATAAACCAAAAATAAGCTAATGTTATCTGAAGAGGGTGTAGTTAAAATAACTAATAGTTATTTCAAAACACTACACCACTAATTATGAATTTTTATGTTAAAGAAACAAGTAACAATACAAACAACACTTCTACACTTTGGAAATGTTTTGTCTTCATGTTCCAGGGACACTGTGCTCCATAATGCATTAAAACTGAATGCTGAAATTATCACAATAAACAAGAAAAGTATGTCCACGAACCAGAACTATATATCTGATTGTTTTTTGTTTAAGGGTGAATTACAAGAGTGGATTACTCTTTGTCCCCCCAAAAATTTATTTTGACTTTGATGTGCCAAATTTGAACACTGAATTCACACGTCCTGTTATCAAAACAGAAACTCACATATAAAAAAGCAACAGACTCGAACATCATTAAGACTTTAAAACACTGACAGCAGAATCAAGGCCATCTTGAAATCAAATTACCTTTTTTTTTTTTAGAATAAATGTTTTTTGTTCCCACAATGTTGATAAAAAAAACATGCCGTTCACCTGACATAAACTGATGAAAAATTAAGATTTATATTTTGATTAAGCTTCATTGTAAAATAAAATAACAAGGTCTTAAAAATACCACAGAATCTGTGCTTTTGTTTTGAATCACATCAATATGCTTTCAATACCAATTAGTAATCGTACTCAGGAAGTCACATACCTGGCTAAAGGTGAGCAGTAAGCGTCACGAGGCCCTGCAAAATTCATGGTTCCCTCTTCGAGAACTGTGCGACCAGGCAAAAACTTTAGACTGTTTGGATTTGGTGTATCCTGTGTCTGCACAAACATGGTCCTTACTGAAAACAAACAAAACACAATAAACAAAAAAAGTTCATTTGTTTCTGTTCTGTATGTGCAGATGCACAGTTTTCTCACAACATCTAAGAACCTGATATCATTGTGAAAAGAGTGACAATGTTGACATTCACCCTTGTATGAACATATTTAGGAAGACACATGAACACTAGAGGATGCTGCAGGAATACAAACCAGGAAAGCAGATGGGGTTTTGTGGTCGTCTGTTTGGAACTCCTGTAGCTTGTGAAGCCCAGTGGAATCCACTGGTCTGACACCCACTGCCAGCAAGACTGAAAAAATACAAAATAAATTACCATATTAATAACTCTGTGTTAAAACAAACATTAAGTAGTCATGTATATATTTTATGAAGCTCATCATGTCTTCTTTTTACGTTAATAGTTAAGGTTCTTTTAATGCAGACATTACATTGCATTAAAAGAACCTTAACTATTAAAGTAGTCATGTAGGCATAATTCATCTACTCCCTCACTTAGAATAGAGTCCAAATTTGAAAACAAAGGCTGATGACCTAAAATCCAATTCGTTCACAGTGTTAATATAACTGTAATCCATCTGTAGCAAAGTTTATAAAAACTGTTGCTTGGTAAAATAAGTGAAGTGGCTCAATGACTGAGGCACAATATACAAGTGACCTTACTTGTTCGGGACAGATTTAAATATTATATACAAAAGCACATACAATAAATGCACAAACAAATTGTAATAAACAATGAAAGTCTGTAAAAAGGGACAGAAAAACCATAAGACTGAGTTGTACAAAAAGATTTTATTCAGATGCAATGACAGCAACAAACTTTTAAAAACCTTTTTTTTTTCTTGTGTGCATGTGTGGAGTTAAGTAAGGATAAAGAAATTAGTTTCCTTTATCATAGTACCAACAAAGAAAAACAGTGTATACAGGAAAATAATCTCCACTTTCAAGAGTTTATGTTGGGGGAAAACAAGTGTTTAATTTACTACAGATGGTCAAATATGTATATATACTGCTATAAACATATAACAGGCACTAAAATTAGCCAAATAACAATGTAGGGACTTCAACTATGCAACTTCAATATCTGTATTGTTTATATTAAATAATAAATTTAAATTATTCAGATGGTTAATTTATCCTAAGGTAAATAATAAATGCACACAGAAAAATCAAATACGCTTGTTGATCAGGAATTTATGGCATGTACTGCTGTATGGGTGATTTTTTTTTTCATAAATTATAAATTTATTCAAAGCAATAACACATACGTCTGTGCGATCAAATTATTATACATTTACATATACATTAGATTATACATGTTTGATTAGTATTAGGGTGTACTTTAAG
This sequence comes from Callopanchax toddi, assembly GCA_006937965.1. Taxonomy (NCBI): domain Eukaryota; kingdom Metazoa; phylum Chordata; class Actinopteri; order Cyprinodontiformes; family Nothobranchiidae; genus Callopanchax; species Callopanchax toddi. Next base: position 1,136,730 of record SSNR01000091.1, read on the forward strand.
AACGACTTTAAAAGAGGGTGTTACGAAGTGTTACGATAAAACTGAGAAACAACTTCTGTTTCCAAACCTGATGGTGAGTCTGCGTCATTCCAACAAGCTTAAACACAACCACATAACAGTAATTCAGATGTTGACAAAAAGTTCAAATAAAAAAGTTGTACAAGCTTAAAATTTACAAAAACATAGACTTACGGTCGCAAAAGTCTTGCAGAAACCCTCAACAACCTGCTAGCATGTGTGTAAGTCGCCATGATTGTTGTGATTATGGTCCGCTAAGAAGAACGGAAGTAGATTCTGCATGGCCGGAAGTGACGGATATTATTGTACGTTGGCTAAAGTGTCCTCCCGACATAGCCAGAAAAGCTACGCGAACCTCAATTTTTGCTTGAACAAATCTTTCAGTCAGACTGTATAAAAATGTCGTGTGGGAAAAATTTCAGGAGGAGAAAGAATTCTTCAGACGAAGAGGAAGAGGATGAAACAACAAAAGAAGTCAGGTAAAATACTTAAACGATGACATAATGTTGAGATGTACATGTGTTAGCGAGCTAGCCGCTAACAAAAAATATTAAAAACCTACTCGTTGCTGCTGTGAGCCCTGTTTTAATATGCTGGTTAACTGAAATACTTTTTGTTATTTTTGTTACTGTGTTGTTTTTGTTTTGTTTTTTAGATCAAAAGTGGAAGAGGCTAAAGAACTTCAGAGTTTGAGGAAACGACAGAGTGGAGTCAGGTAATATGAAGGTAGCGGTCAGCATAGGGCAAGATAAAAAAATGTTGGCAACTGTACCTCTTTGGTTCTTTGAAGACGTTTTGCTTCTCATCCGAGGAGCTTTGTCAATTCTGTCAGTGGTAAGGGAGAGTGAAGCTTATAAACTGTGGTCATCTTCATTTATATGTGATTCACCCCCCATGTTACCATGACCTGGATGACTGAGAACCTTCACCAGTATAGGGCAAGTTACCATGTTTGATAACTTATTTTAAGTCCTGATTTTCATCCTAAACCTGAAAAATTTTTAAAGTAAATTTTTTAGGTAAGAAAAAAGCAACACACTTCTTAAAGCGGCACTCCGGAGGATTTCATCAGGAGAGCAGTTTTTGAATCTAGCGTCCAAAGGCTCCTCTTCAAAACATCTCGACACGCGCGTCCGGTCGCGTGTGCGCGCGTGCACGCGGCGCATATACTTCGGACATGAACTGTACAGCTCAATGTGTAGGGTTTAATCACTCACAGTTCACAATCTTATTCCAACAATACTACGAGGGTCTGAAGAGCCCTCTCTGTCCCCGCTGCTTCTGATATTAGCTCTGTTAGCAGAGAGCTGCTGCTGGACTCTGAAGCTGAACTTGACTCGGCCCTGGATGAACTTTCTGACCAAAATAAACGCATAATCCTGTCAAGCCTTGCCATTCTGTGAGGTGAAAGGTTTAAAAATAAAAATAAATCCATCTTTAGCTGGAGAATGGGTAGGTTTTTAGTAGAAATGAGCCACTGAGTCCTCAGTGAACGGCTGAGACGGCAGAGAAACACACGGAGCGTCCTGTACGACAGCGCCCCCTACTGGTACAGGTTTGGTCGATGCGCGTGCATGTTGAGAGAATGCAGAAATTTGAATTTCATTGGCTGAAAAATGTCGGCGGCAAGAAATAATGGAAAGGGGTCTCTAGGAGGAAGGAGGGTCTTCATCAGAATGACAGATGTTGTGGAACTCAACCCATAGATCATAGTTTAGACCTGAAATATCATTTAAAACATTTAGAAAACTTTGATACAGAGAAAAATGCTCCAGAGAGCCGCTTTAAATTTACCCTTTATTTATTTAAAAAGTACAAACTTTCAAAAAAGTAAACTAAATACAATGTATTTTAGAAATTAAAAACAACATATATTTAAAAGTTCAAATAAGTGAATTACTTAAAAGAATGATCAAGGAATTTAAAAAAAAATTTAAACGTTAACCAGTACAAACCATAAAAAATATATGCCGCACATTTTAAAATTTCAAAAAGAATAAGACATTTCTAAGTTTAAAAAGTACATTTTTTAAAGTTAGTATTATCACAAATTTAAAAACAGTTTAATTAAAATAAAACTCATAAAATTGTCCTTTTAAACAACTCTCAACAACACTTGTTATTTGAATCTTTAAATTTTCCAAGTATTTTAGTGAGTGCCCTTTAAAGGGTTAAACTATGTAATAAAACAGACAGAATGTGAATAAACTTACACCTCCTCCCTTTTGTCCAGTGTGACCGCCTTATTGGTTGGAGAAAAACTGCCACCAGAAGCTGAAATTGATGTAGGTTATCTTTTAAAACTTTCTGATTATTGTGTTAAGTTGTACCTTATTTAACTTTTTTTAACTATAATATCTGACAGAATGATCCTTTCAAACTGAAGACTGGAGGAATAGTCGACATGAAGAAAGTGAAAGACAGGAACAGAGATATGTGAGTAAACGCACTTAATGATCTTATGTAATTACTAGACTGTGTGGCTTAGTACAGAATCCAATAAGCCATGTGTCATTTGTTGTGACTGACTGATCCAAGATGATTCATTTACAGGACAGAAGATGAAACTGACCTCAACCTTGGCACGTCATTCTCAGCCGAGACTAACAGAAGGGATGAAGATGCAGACATGTATGTGTGCTTTTTAAAATTGTATTATAAATATTTAAACTGAAAATCACGAGTTTATAATACAAGCCTTTCACAATGTGTTACCAAATGCTCCAAAAAAAAAAAAAGGACAGAAGTGTCTCAAAAACCACATTTTTTTCCCCATCTTGTTTTTGTGAGTCTTTTTACGTGACTAAATATCTACAAGGTAAAATTCTACCCCTGATTAATCAATGTGGCTTTCATCAGGGGCTGTTGGTGTTGGACATTTAATTGTATGACTCTGTAGTAACTAACTCATAAATATATATTTTTTACAGGATGAAATATATCGAGACGGAATTGAAAAAGAAGAAAGGCTTAGTGGAGGCTGAAGAACAGAAAATTAAAGTGAAAAATGCAGAAGACCACCTGTACGAACTTCCTGAGAACATCCGAGTCAACTCTGCCAAGAAAACAGAGGAGATGTTGTCCAATCAGATGCTGAGTGGGATCCCAGAAGTTGATCTTGGCATCGAGTAAGTTCAGAAGATTTTTTAAAAATAATTCTGTTAATTTGAAAAAGTAAAACTTTCAGTGTTCAAATAATCTATCATTTTTTCCAGTGCAAAAATAAAAAACATCATCCAGACAGAGGAGGCAAAAGCCAAACTTCTGGCAGAACAAAGGAACAAGAAAAAAGACCTCGGCACATCGTTTGTTCCTACAAATATTGCTGTTAATTACGTCCAACATAACCGCTGTGAGTTCAGGCAGTCAGTGTGTGTAACAGTAAGATTCTTTAGTCATTGAAAGGAAAATGGTGTGTTAATTAGGCTTTTTTTCCCCACCCTTTTCAGTCTATCACGAGGATGCAAATGCACCACAGAGACACCATAGACACAGAGAAGAGCCCAAAGCAAGACCATTACGTGTGGGCGACACAGAGAAACCAGGTCCAGAGGGTAGGAAACCACCAGTCATACACGGCATCAGAAAACACTGGAAGTCTCTGGAAGACTTCTTTACTTACTCATTACTGCTACATAGTTTCAGTTTGTTTTGGCCCTTTATTATACCAACTTAACAAGTACTTGTTTCTTTGTAAACTGCAGTAATCTAAACGGAACCTTCTTTGTTAATCCATAGCTCCGTCACCCCCGAATCCCCGCAAACGTCCAAACAACGAGAAGGCCACAGATGACTACCACTATGAGAAGTTTAAGAAGATGAACCGAAGATATTAACAAGCTGCATGTTTTGGAATTAGTCAACATGGTGTCATCTTTGTAGAGTTTGAGACATGATAACAGTTTGGGGGCTGGTTTATCTAAAACCAATAATGGCAGAACTCTCATTTTATTATTGTAAAAAAAAAAAAAAAAGCCTTTTTCCTGTATACAGTGAGTTGTGTGATATTTACTTGTCTGATAACACATGACACAAATCAAGTGAGATGAATATATCAAAGAATGCAGGAAGTACAGAGAAGAGATGCTGGTCAAGGTGATGCTGTGCTGTGATTGGCTGTCACACTGTCAGCTGTTTCTGACTCAACACTGGTGCAGCCCTCTGCCAGTCAAATGGACAAAAGAGCCCCATAACAAACTAGTTTGAATTAATTGAAGTTCAATTTGTTTAGTTTTTTACTGTAAAATGCTATTTATCTGACAGTTTGTGTATTTGCAAATTGTGAGTTTAAAAAGCCCTCAAAATGTATACATTAAACCTAGTTTAAAATAACTACCATCACCAAAATGTATTTCAATATTTTTTGTTCGGTGTGTACATTTATTTTCTGGTTTCTTTTTAATAAATTTAAAATATTGGCTTGTTTTGGTAGCTTTGGATTCACTTTAAGGTTAAAGTATTTCATTTACATTTTCTGAATTGGTTGCTGTTCATTGACGGTCCACACTGAGCATGCTCCCATCAACCGAGAGACCCTCGGTTTATTCATGAACATAAGACAAACCACTGCAGCGTTTTGTCTTTGCCTTACTTCTCAACCATCCTGACTCTAATGGAGCAAATGTTAAACTGCAACTCCTCTTGGTTACAGACTCTGGTTGTTTGGTTCAACAAATCTTGGAAGGTGTGCCCTGTTACAAAACACTTTTAAAAAAGAACATCTTATCAACATGGTGGTGGTGGTATGATGGTCTGAGGTGCTCTGCTGCTTTAGGGCCTGCTTGCTGTAATTGATATAACCATGAATTCTGCTGTCTACAAGAAAATCCTGAAGGAGAATGACCTTTGACCTTACACCAGCCACTCATGTTTATGTTGTTATATTTATTCACTTAGGTGCATCATAGCATCATTTAAAATCTGCATTTTATATTTACTAAGGTTTTCTTTCTCTGACACTGAAATCTGCTGGCTGATCTAAAACATTTAAGTAGGACGAATAAGAAAAATGAGAAGAAATCTAAAGAGGCAAATACTTTTTCTTTAAAAATTTTTTTTATTAAATTTGTCAGTTATATTGTTTTGTCTTAGATAATATTTACTATTTGGTTAACTCATAAAACGAATCTTGAAGTTTCATCAAATTATAAGCCGTTAAAAACATTTACAGCTTTTTATTAGGTTATTAACGGTTTTTAATGTGCTAAAAGGTTTTTCGTGAAATTCTAATACGGGCAGTATTTTTTTTTTACCTTTACAAAACACAATTCCTTCTTTAAAGCACAAACTTGACAAGTAAAAAGACCTACAAGCATTATTTAATACATAATTACTGCATTTTTACTACTTAAAATACACATATTTATTTTGACATATTGTCAATAGAGGGGAAAGACTACTTATCTTTGTATAGGCCCTATATATTTTAAAACGTTGTTTCTAGTTGATTTATTTTTTATATTAAATATAAATTATTAATTTACCTGACTCTTATCTGTATTTCTTTAATCTACCAGAAAAAAAACACACGTCTCTATTGTTTCTATAATTTTCGCACGCGTGCACATACGCGCGCGTGAGCAGCCTGACTGATGTAGAACGGAATAATACCGGGAAACGTCGAACTAGGAAACGACAGTCCCGTTTATTGGACGCACTTCCTGGTCCGGTGTTCGGATCCCGTCTCCATGAAGCGCTCCGCTCCCGTCACTTGCGTCCGAGCGGCGGATGGGGAGCGCAGGGAGCTCGGGTGGATGTGGCTTCCCGGTCGTGTTGTTGATGTTTGCGGACACCTGCAGCCGCTCCTGTAGCTCCATACTTGTATCGCGGCTGATTTTTGGATGCGCAAGCGACGCGGACCCCTTCAGTCCGGTTTTCATGCGTCTGCGAGTCCGCCGGACCGGGATGTAAACACGCCGGCCTGCGCTCATGATCGGAGGCGAGGCGAGGCGGATTCCTCTGACTCCTCACGTTATTTCCCTCAGCGATCGCGACTTTCCAGACATCATACTGGAGCGGACCGTCGGCCCCAATGGCGTCCGTTTCGAAGGTGTCTATTCTGGATTACTTTAATATTGTGTTTGAAGGTGAAAATGGGAAAATCGAGTCCAACTGCAAGGCGTGTGGCACCAGAATCCAGGCGAAACGGAGCGTTACGTCCAACTTCGTTACTCATCTCAAGGTATTGTTTACAAACTCAAATCTTTTATCTGTTCGTTTGATTGAAGAGATGATGATTTCATGCCTGTCTTTCTGCAGCAGCTGAAACAGCTGGATCAGCATTAACAGGCTGTTGCTTCTCTTCTTCTGAGAAATGATTCCTGACTTTCTTTTATAAGCATTTCTGTTGTTTCCTCTTTCAGCGTAAACATCCAACTATGTATGATGACTTTGTGAAAAGGAAGGATATGAAGAGAGAGGGCTATTCCTCTGGTTGCCTGCACAGTTTCACCACCAATGGAGGAAACCCCCGCCTGACTCTCCCTATAACATCTGGAGCAGGAGGTGGTGGATCTGCAGGAGGTGGTGGAGGAGTGGGGACTCTTGAGGGTGGAGCAGGAGGAGGCTCTGGAGCAGGGCTCACCAAGTTTGACAGACATGACCCCCGTCAGGTATAGTCACCCTTCAAATTATGGGCCACGGTTTGTCTAACCAGAGTTTTATATTAAAATCCTTTACGCAACGATTGTGTAAAAATCTGTAGTGCTTGTAGTATTTGATGACTCTTTACAGTGACACCAAATTTTAGCTCAATATCTGTAAAATTGACATTTACATGCATTTCATTTCCAGTGGTATATGTTAACAAACACACAGAGGTTCAGTGAAAGGCAACAATAATGGTCATATTGACTCCCTGCAAATATCCTTACAGTACATCACAACATTGCATTGATATCAGAAGCCATAAGATGCATAATATGTCGTTGAAGGTTCTGATCTCTGAGGCGATAGCCAAGATGATTGTCCGTGATCTGCAGCCGGTGTCCATAGTGGAAAACCACGGCTTCAGAGAGTTGCTTCAACTCCTGGAGCCACGTTACACTCCTGAGCCGCAGCACTACATCCAGGGTCAGCTCCTCCCAGCCTACGCCTACCAGGCCCAGCTGGCGACCCGTCAGGCTTTGGCGTCAGCACAGGCCCTCAGCCTCAGTCTGGATCTCTGGAGCAGCTCAACTCAAGCTTCCTCAGGGTAAGAAGATAAAATGAGCAATAAGCAAAAAAACTTTAAAAAGTTCCCTCACTCAGGGTTCACATCTCGTTCTTTTTTTATAGGTACCTTGGTGTCACCTGCCACTATCTGGCGTCTGATTGGCAGATGCATTCAGCTCTGTTGGCATGTCTCCCACTGACCGGCAGCTGCTCAGGCAGCCGTGTTCTTGCAGATTTTGATGAAGTATGCCAGTCTCACGGCGTGTCAGGGAGAGCGTTTTGTGTTGTTGCAGACCCTTTCCCGACTTTAGCAACAACGAGGCCGTGCTGTCTTCCTGGTTTCTCGATTACACCTGTTCTCACTAACGGTCAAGTTGGAGACGACACAGAGGCGGTGAATAACGGCGATGCAGCGCAAGGGGTCAGGAATGGCCATGGTGGTGGTGGTGGGGAGGAAGGAGACTGGGAGGAGTCATGGGAGCAGGGTTTGGGTGTTTATCGGGTGGACTGTTTCTCACGCTCTTTAGAACAGTGTGTTAGAGAGGGACTGCGCTCCTGCCCACAAATCTCATCCACACTGGCCAAGGCAGCGTGTTTCTATAACTACATTACCTCAGCTGTACCACCTGAGAAACTCAGCCAGGTGTTTGATGGACTGATGACCAGAGGACCAGGAAATATCCCTGATGCTGCAAGAGACTGGGCCTCACAGCTCAAGGCAAGTAGTATTATTAAAGTCACATTTTATTTAATGATGTTTCTGTTTAATTCTGGGATTTTTATATAGTGACATCCAAATGCTTCTTAGGACACTTTCGGAAGGCTAATAGATTCAAGTTCAATTATGTGGTCCAGTTCAGTCCCACCCAATCCAATTCAGTGTAATTGCATTTATATAATGCCAGATCAAAGAACATATAAATAACCAAAAACAATTATTTTTCAATTTAATTAAACCTCACATTCTGAGCATGCAGAGGGAGGTGGAGGAGGGAGGGCACTGAAAATGAAATAAAATGTACTTTTACAAGAAAACAAAAATCACCAAAACCTGTAGGGAGGTGAAAGGATGGGATAGAAACACAAAAACCACTCAAAGATTAGAATACTTGCTATTATTATTATCAATGTACAGTAAGTAACTGATATCCAAATGGTAATTGTACCACAGTTTGAGAACCGTTGTTTTAGACATGCTTATTTCTACCTTGTTTTGATGAAGGTGCTTCGGCGTCTTTTGGACTCGGTGGAGTTCCTGGAGGAGATGAGCGGTCCAGGGGAGCTGGCACTTGGTGGCACAGAGAGAGCCCTGCTGAGGGAGCTCACAGACACTCTGGAGCCCTTCACCGAGGCCTGGGATATGATCCATGGAGACAGACAGGCAGATATCCAGACAGACAGACACGTGTCAGTCAGTCTGGCTCTGCCATGTGTTCTCGGCCTCCGTAAGCACCTCTCTGAGACTTCAGCCTCCCACTGCCCCGCCCTCCTACTAGGCCTGAACCAGTCTCTGGAGCGCCTTCTTGCCCCTATCCTGGAGAATCCACTCTACATCACTGCAACCACCCTGGACCCTCAGTTCAAGCTCACATGGAGCAGCAACCCAGACTGGCACAGACAAGTTCTCATAGAGGAGTTATCCAAGCATTCCTCAGCCTCCCCATCAGCAGATCACAGCAAAGACTTTCACCCCCAGTCCCAGACTCTTCCCATCCCACCACCGTCTCCGGTCTCCTCCCTTTCTCGGCCCTGTAAGTTGTTTTCTTTTATCAAGCAGAGACCTGCGACGCAGGCTAAAAGTCTAGAACAGGAATTGGCAGTCTACCTTCGCGAGGAACCCACAGATGAGGACGTTTTGCATTACTGGCGCCGTAAAGCTATCGACTTTCCTCTGCTGGCCCAAGTGGCTAAAAGAGCATTCACCATACCTGCTTGTGGCACAGTGGTGGAAAGCATTTTCACTACAGCTGGGCGCCTCCTGTTACCAGAGAGAGGCCGTGTCTTACCAAAGAACCTGGAGACACTCATCTACCTCAAAGCAAACTACAGATTATTATGGACTTAGAGATCCGAGCGAAGCACTTCTTTTATCTAAACATCAAATTAAGGTTTTTTTTCTCCTTTTGGTAAAGAGACTTCTTGGATAAAAACTTTTGTTGCAAAGAAAACAAATCTAACAAAAAAATATTGCTTATACCGCAGATCTTTTGTTATGAGACAGAAAAAACCCACAAATTTTTATTCTTTGAGATGGGTCATGGTGTGGAGTTCCTGCATAGACTATCACACCCACAAGCTGTTGACTGAGGCAGCTAGAAGCAGATCAATACTAAAGCATTCACTCTGACATTATTTTGCCTGTTCAGGGTCTCTGGACAACCACTATCTGTTTTCCCAACACAGAAGACAGCTTCTGTCTGCAGCAGCAGCCACACCAACAAACCAACAATAACCAAATGACCAGCTAATGCATACCGACGCATCTGATTTATTTCCACTCCTGTACAATTATTCCACTGGCTGCCATTACTTTACTCTGCGTCATTAAAGGATGACATAAATTGTTAGACAATGTACTCATGCATCATCCACTTATTGTTTTTCTCTGTGTATGAGTGACTCATCATGAGGACTTCAAAATAAATGAGTTTCACTTTTTATCACATCGGTGTGTGCGCGGTTGGCAGATGTGAGTGCTTAAAAGCTGAAACACAATTAAAAGCCGAGGGTTCCTTAAAGGAATGCAAATCACATGCTGCCTTCGTACACACACAATGTGTGTAGTGCTTGGAGTATGTGATGGAGGTGACTCTAACTTTAGTCTACTACGTATAAAGTTGACTGGGTTATAGCCAGTTTGGGGTTTTTGAAGGTTAGTTGGCTGTGGCAGCCATCTTGAATTGGATTGACTCCAAAAGGTAATCAGTTGTAAATGTACGTCCACTTTCTCAGAGTTTCCTTAAAATCCATCTAGTGGTTTATGAGATATTTTGCAGACAAAGTTGTTTTCAATGGTAAATGGTTGAATTAATGTAAAAATTTAAAGCAAAAATCTGATGTAGCCAGTGCTCACTCAGAGTATCTGTTGGAGCGGACTCTCCCCACAACAAATATTAGTTTAATATCTTTAAAATGGACATTTTTGTGTATTTTTGAAGGTCAGTTGGCAGCCATCTTGAATTGACTCCAAGGGAATCCGTTTTTGATGTGCATCCAGTTATTACTCTGTTCCCTTTCCAGTTATTTGTGAGATATTTTTGCTAACAAACTCACAGGTAAAAACATTATCACTCACTTTTTACGTTTTGGCAGCAGGTGATAAATATGACATTTAAAACCATATTAGGAAGATAACTTCTTATTTATTTTCATTAGCAGCATTTTTTGAGTTGAACACACTTGACTTGACTTGACTAAGATGTCACTTTGAGGAACAGCGCATGCAGCAGTTTGCCTTTATTCAGAGCCTCTCTCTTAGCTGGGGATGGGCCAGTGGGGAGGCTGGGTAATTGCAATAATTTCATTAAAATAAAATTTGAGTCAGCAGGCAGGCAGCTGTCACAGCCCACAGAGCTGCTTTCCTCCCTCTTCCCCCTCATCATCGACTAAGCTCATAAAAATACTGCTATAAAAAACAACAACGCTGTTTTGATTAATAAGAAGCAGCAAGAACTGAAATCAGCAAGTTTGAAACTGTTCAGAGAGTGTACCGAATGTAGAAACAAGAGTAACAGTTTTTGCTTAAAATCAATTTTCATGGCTAATGTATTCATCTGTGGGAGATACAATAACAGATAATAATTATCAAGGATCGCTGTGATCCTAATGATTATCACCACAGGACGTCTCTGTGTGTGTGTGAACGTGTCAGTGCACATCTTTGAGACATGTGTTTTCTGTTCTCTCCCTGGGTGTGTTGTTGTTTGTATCCCCCCCCCCTCCCTCGGCTGTGACAGCTCATCCATTCGCGTTAGGAGACCAGGCTGGGATGTGGTCCTATTGGTAATTGCCTCTGAAATGAATTACTTGGCAGAGAGTAAGACTGAGGGAGGGGAGGAAATTGTAATTGAACTGCCCCCTCCAACCTAACCCTCCTCCCCATCCCATTCTCCCCCCCGCCTCGAGTTATTATATCTGCAGTGCAGAGAGACGTTTTCCATCTGCACACAAATACACACGCCCTCACCCAACCGATTCCTCCCCACCCCCAACCCTCGCAGTGGCCTCGGCAGTATTGATGCAGCGTGATTTTAGAGATTGATCGTTCACAGGCGCATGCACACCAGGACACGCTGCACTCTTATTTATAGCACAGGGTCTAATACGCTCTTGAACGTTGTGTGTGCTCGGACTGCTTTGCTCCACATATCCCCCTCTTTGCAGTGGCCTTTAGATGGCCTTCCTATGCACTGCAGGTCTTTGGATCTGGCAGAAAGAAGAGTGGTCTTCAGTGTTAAAATAGCCTTGGTTAACCCCGCTATTAATAACTGCCTGTTGCTGGCCTGCTGACTGATAGAAAGCCCAGTGGATTAAAGAGATCTGTTTGTTTCTCCTTATTGTTTTGGCAACTGTTTATAATATTTTCTCCACTACAGTCTGCATGTGCACACTTGCTCCCTGTCATGCACCATCCAATGGCCTTCCAGCAGCCAAGGCATGGAAAGGGGAGGAGGGGGGGGGGGGGGGGGGG
>SSNR01000091.1:1148599-1159199 GCA_006937965.1 Callopanchax toddi
GGGGGGGGGGGGGGGGGGGGGGGGGGGGGGGGGGGGGGGGGGGGGTGTTAACTGAGCTGCCTGGCCTCAGCACCCAGACAGACATGCACATGCTTGAGTCCTAACTCAGCACACACAATGGGATCTATTTCTATAAATGCACTCGGGGCTATCACCCCACTTACGCCGACATCCCCTCCCCTCTCTCCGGTCTATTTCTGTTGCCCCCTTCTCTTTGCCCCAACACGCTCACCTACTTTCTACAACATCATGGCGGACAAAACCAGCAGGCTTGGCGTCAGGAGAAAAGAGAAAACGGCAGAAAACAGCGAAGAAAAGGGGACAGAGAAAATAGTGAAAAAGCCTGACAAAGTAGGGAAGAATCAAGAGAAGGCCCCAGAAGGGTCAAAGGCAGAGGAGAAGAAGAAGAACGGTGAAAGTGAAGGGGCAACAGGAGCAGAGGCAAATAACAGCGAGGATAAAGGAGAGTTTCAGCCCATAGAGCTGCCTCCTTTTGAGATTGTCAAAGGGTGAGTCGGTTTTAATGCATGCTCACAAAAATCAATCTAAAAGTTTAATAAAGTTTGTGAATCTGGGATGGTTTGCTCTTAAATAAACTTCCTTTTATAGCTAAAAGTTCAAACTGCATGTTTGATTTGATTGAATTCTAGCAAAGATGTGTTTTAATGCCTTGCACCTGCCACTCTTTTCCTTTAGCTCAGTGGTAAGAATAGGGATGAGTCACGTAGCCGTCAGGCCCTGCTGTGTCACTCTGCTGAGCATCTGTTCTCCAGTCTTTGTTCTGTGACACTGTTTGATATCAAAGCTATAAGATCTATATCTATATTTGCGATCCATGTGTCTTTTTGTGAAGTCAGACAGCAGGAGAATCTGTAAAGGCCTGACTCTTTGATGAGTTTAAAAGTGAAATCAGGAGGACGTGCAGATCATGACCAAGCCTTTTGTGAATTTATTTGAAAATGTGTGAACCGTCTCACTGTGCCTCTCCATCAGGGAGCGAATGAGCCCGTTCTACTTCAAGTTTCAGTTCAGGAATGTGGAGTATTCGTCGGGGAGGAACAAAACCCTCCTGTGTTTCAGAGTGGACACAGCAGGAGGCGACACAGAGCCCCTGAAAGGTTACATGGAGGATGAACATGCCACAGCCCACGCTGAAGAGGCCTTCTTTCAACAGGTGATTAAAGCGCTCATAGACTCTTTTTGTGTGTGTGTGTGTGTGTGTGTGTGCTGAGAGATTCTGGCAAAATAACAAACATGTTTCATCGAGAAGCAGCCAAAAAGAAAGGTGACACAATAAATTAACATATTTATAACAAATAAAGTGACTGTATGATGCTCTATTATATTCAGCTAAACATTTAACTTCATGTTTTGAAGTCTAGATATACATTTTGATGTTCATCCTGGAAAATCATATCATTTAAAAGAGCTCTTCTACTATAGGAAACTATGTTTTAATGCAGATATTTCCAGATTTTGCTGTCATTTTAAAAAATCGATGCTTTGATTTTGCATAAAATGATTTTGTGCTTCTAAAATCAACCTAATTCAGTCAGTTCTGTTGTATTTTTGTAGCCTCAAATCACATCCGAGGTAATCTCACCTTCCAAGTTCTTATATAGGACCCTGTTCAGTTCTGTTCAACTCATCTAGGTGTATTCTAAAATTCTAGTCTGTACAAATTAACTTCATACTTAAACCTTATGATCATTATTTTCAACCCCCATCCTGAGCATCCGTAAGTCAATGAGAAAAGTAAAGAGAGAGAGAGAAAATGTGTTTTAACAAAAAGAAAAACTTTTAGCAAAATAAGAATCAAGGTCACTTCAAGAGAGGACGGATACAAACAGGGCAGGAGGAAACTCTACTTCATCAAATGCAGCAGTTATACAGTGTAAAGGGGGGTGAGGAGAGAGGTGCTAGTGTGAGAATTCCCAGTAGGTCAACTAAACAAGGGCTCAGGGTCATCTGAGCCAGCAGGGACTTTAAAATTGACTAAAATACTCTTTATTTTCAAGGTAGAGTCTCCCAAACCTAAAACTGCCAGCTGGGTTTACATGAAGGGAACCTGAGAGCATAATGCTCTGACCCTTATTCTAATTTTGGAAACGCTGCAGCACAAGCCCATAAAATGATCTCCCACGCTCAAGTTAGAGAGCAGCTTAATCAAACTCTGCAGACTTTTTTCCTCAACTTTCTTTGTTTTTTTGCAGCCAGTTTGGTCCAGAGGTTTTATTCATCAGGGATTCTAGGATGTTTTGTGTCAAATGTCATTGTGAAAAAGCAACAACAACAAAAAAGCCAGACTTTACCAGATCAGCACATGACGCAAACTGGGAGTCTGATTCTGTGAGCGGTTCCCTTCAAAAGTTTCCTCAAAACTCAACTCTGCCCTCGGGTTTTCATTTATCAAATGATGCAAAGGCTCAGAAATACATTTTTATAGCCCAGTTTTTAGAATGCAGAAAGGTCTAAAAATCACCTCTGCTTTGTTCATTTTTAGGTGCTGCCTAACTCCTCCAAAGAGTATGAAGTCACATGGTTCGTATCATCCAGTCCCTGCACTGCCTGTGCCGCCAAGCTGGCCAACATCCTGCAGCAGCGTAAAAAACTTCGCCTCACCATCTTCTGCTCCCGTCTCTTTGAGTGGGAGCAGCCAGAGATCAGGGAAGGGCTCAAGGCTCTAGCAAAGGCCGGATGCAAACTGCGAATGATGAAACCAGCTGACTTCCAGCTCGTTTGGGAAATGTATGTAGAAAAGGAGGAGGAGACCTTCTCACCGTGGGAAGACTGTAAAGACAATTATGAGTACTACCTGGAGAAACTGGGCGATATCCTCAACTAGATGTAAGTTACTCTATATGAGAACTTTTCCAGTGTTTTAGCTTTAGTTTAGACTCATTGTGGGTTTTCTGTTTTGTTCCTGTTACAGGTCTCCTCTGACTGAACCTGAAACAGACCTGCTGATGAACGTGTTTTTTTTTTTTTGCAGTGAGATCTGATGACTGAATGAACACTTGTGGCAACATTTTATACTTTTTATTTTGATAAATTCATATATCAAAGCACAAGAATTGTAGATAAATATCAAATAATATCCAACTTGAAGAGAGAAGCACTATTCATTCATGAACCATTTACAACAATAATAATAAAAAAAAAAACTTGGAGAAGTTACATTTACTGCCATCTGGTGTTTGTTTTTATAACTGCAATGCTTAATGAAAAAAAACATGACATAAATAATGTTTTATCTTTAGCCGTGCTATAAATGTTTTAAATGTGAATGTGGGAAAAATATTTACACTCCTGGTTTTGCTTTATCTGGTACCATGAAAGTAAAAAAATCTACAAAACGGACGCACTTTTCTTACCTGAACAACCCACTAACTCCTTGAAAAAGTTTTTCTCGCTCTGGAAGCAACTTAAAGGTTTCCATGTAGATTATGACAGGAAACTGAATCCAGACAAGCTAAGTGTTGATGTTTAAAGGGGAGCCTTTTTTTTCTTAAGCAAGTAAATCAACATTGAGAGATCTTTAGTTCTGAAAGGAAGTCATCCCACCTCCGTTTTCTGTTGCATCATGGCTGCTGGTGGTCACAGCTGAACAGAATAAAACAGAAAAAAGATCCGTGACATTTTAGTGTTTTGAAGTTTCTGTTGCAGCATCATTTTACTCATTAGAGAGTTGTATTTCAGTGAATTACCTTGGTTTTCCTGCGAGTCTATAGGTAACGGTGTTGTTTCACTGCTGATGATGCCATTCTCCTCACCTTCTGCACATTAGATCAGACAAAAATTCAAGATTTCATTTTTTTAATAGTTAAATAATGAGTTATCTTATATCAGCACCATAAATAAATACTCAGTTAAGTTACCTTTAGGTGGTGCGTTCAGATCTGCGTCAGTGATGTATTCAACCAGAGGACAGGGTGCATCTAAAACAGGAAGAATGAACAAACTTTAAAAGGTCTACAGCAAGCTATAAATGTCTGACCTAAACTTTAACGTGTCTGTAGGTCTGGTTTCAGAAAATACAGTAAAACCTTCTTTTAAAGGAATCACTATTTGGGTTTCAAGCTGCAGCATGCTCAGAAAGAGCAACCAAACCTGCAGGAACCACCAGACGGTGTGGACTCACCAGTGCAGTCCTTTAACTGAGCCATGGTGAGAAACAGGTTGGTCTCTTCTGGCCTCTCAGCAGCAGAAGCTGTGTGACAGAACAGAACCATAACAACTCACAGTCAGCTTGTAGATAAAAATGGGCATCACATCCACACTTGAAATAACCTTTGGACTCCACCAGCACTGCTCTCTAATCTGCAGGTTTTTGTGTGTGTGTTTGTGGTGTAGAGCGTGCAGCGCCCAGAGATACACATCTAAAAATGTGCAGAGCTAAATCATCACCCAAGAGTACGGTTATGCACTAAACAGTCCACCAATCAAATGAAGCCAAACCTGGTTTGCGGAACATTCGGAGGACAATGCATCCAAGGAAGACAGTGATGATGCCAAAGAAGAGGCAGCCGGAGATGGCGAGGAGGATTCTTCTTTTTAAAACTACAAATTTAAAATGCAAAAGACTAAATGTCAGAAATACACTGGGTAATAAAAAATATACAACCTAGAGATGTCTACTCACGGAGGTTCTTGGTTCTGTAGGGGTCACTGGTTACTGAGTACAGCGGCCTCTCGTTGCGGACCCCCATGCAAGTGTACAAGCTCTGATCTGGGTCATTCTGCGGTGTGACCTCATGTTGTTTATGGTCCTCTGAGGGAGGTAAATCGACTGGGTCTCTGCCTTTTAACCTGTTTTTGATTCAGTTGTCAAGTTTGTTTTTAAACAGAACTTTGAGAGAATAAATGAGGTATTTGTTTTCAGTATTACCATGTGTAGTTCCAGTTGATCTGGCTGTCCTTCACATTACACTCGAGCAACAAGCTGTCAGTAGAGAAGACGTCTGACCAGCCCGTTAACAGAACTATACCTGCTTTCGGGCGCTCTGTAACAAACACATTATTAACCGTGGTAACACGTAGTTAACAAGAGACACATTCAAGGAGCAGGAGAATAAAAACACACCTTCTATTGAGAGTTTTACAGCTTCACTCTCGTCTGGTTTGAAGTTTACTCCTCGTTTGACCTGGCATTTATATGCTCCAGTGTTTTCATCAGTAACAGAACTAATATTGTAATGTTGCGCAGATGCATCTTTAAGAAGGCGGTCATCTTTGTACCACAGGTAACTCCATCCAGACGAGACACTGACGTGACAGCTGAAGGAGACCGAATCGCTGGTGTGCATCACACTGTAGTCGGGACTCTGCACCAGCAGGACTCTGGGTTTGGTATCTGACCATCCACCGTCATCAAAAAAGAAGAAGTAGATTAGCCGTCAGTGCAGCTCAGTTTAAGGTGAAGATGACTGGTGTTCATTTAAAGGTTGGCTTTTTATTTACAGAAGCTGTCAGTTTTCACAAGACTGAGGCAACAACCCAGATATGGATACAAAACATGCTGCATCTTTAAATCGTTTTAGAAAAAAAATGTCAAAATCTCCCTGTAAAGTTTTACTTTGAAATCTTTTTTTTTTATTCAGTAACAAAATAACTGAATTTCATAATAATAATAATGTGAAAACCTCTCACCATAGACATGAAGCTGGACTTCTGAGCTGGAGCTGCTGCTGACAGACCTGCCCTTCAGCTCCCCTGAGCAGCTGTAGTTTCCACGGTGTGAAGTTGAAGCAGCACTTATGGAAAGTTTCCCCCCTTCATTTTCAAAATGGATAGCATTATCTGCCTTAATTTGACTTTTATTATTGAACCACGTATATGTCCACCCAGAGCTTCCCTCCATCCCACAGCTCAGCTCCACTCTCTCCGTGGGGAACACGTCCAACCACTGGGTCACTTCCTTCAGGGACGGAACGGGGATTTCTAATGAGAAAGAGATGCATTTAAATATTTTATACTTTCTCTTTGTTAAGTTGCAAGTAAAATGCTTTTATTAGCTCCTTCTGTAAGATTAAGTTGTCCTTTAAAGGTCTAGGTTGTTGGCAAGCACATTTTTTAGTCCAGTGTCAAAAAATAAGAGTGATTATCTGATGTTTTCTCTTCATAGAAATTAAATATAGTAATTTTTTCACTTTTCTAGGGGGAATAATAAGGCCTTAAATGTTTTTGTTTAAATATATTATAAAATATAGTTGAAATGTGAACTATAATGAATTTTTTGAGACATGAAGAAATAATGTCACCCAACATTCTGTGTTTAAACTCTGTCATTTCCTTTTTTTGCAGACACTTTCCTGAAATGATTAACCTGCAGATATATATATATATATATATATATATATATATATATATATATATATATATATATATATATATAAGAATCATGGCTCCGTGTGATCATATCAAAGCTTTTTTCTTTCAAAATAATTTTCCAAAAATACTTAATATAAAATAATCTGAGAATTTCATCATACTTTCCTAAAGAACTCCACCCATGTGTTCACAACCCTCACTGAGGTGTCCCTTTAAGAATAAACCTAAGCCACATCCTGTTTCAACAGCAAATGCATTTAAAAAAGGAAGCTCTCATGTTCACTGAAGAAGAAACGTTATGTTTTATGGAAGTATAAACAAATTAACTTTATCAACTGAGGAATGGTTTCTTCTAAATGCAAAGATAACAAAACACTTCTTCTAACTCACCCTGAACATCCAGTGCTTTTGTGTCACTTTGTCTCGTTGATGTTTTCTGACCTCGGCTGGCTTTGCATGAATACTCTCCTTTATGAGAAACAGTCAGGTTGAAGCTGATTGCTTTACCAGACCCAGAGAACACATTTTTACCGTTGTACCACTGATATTTCCAGCCAGAGGAAACATCAACTCCACATGTGAAATTTACAGTTTCTCCAACATACATTGGTGTAAATTCAGGATTCCTGCTCAGCTTTGGAGTTGGAATGCTTTCTGGAAAAAAGACAAAAAGTTCACAATATTGCTTCTCTGTAAAATAAAGTAAATTAGAAACACTTGCCCCCCCTGATGCAACATATTACAATTCTTCTACTTTTTTGACATTTTATGAAACATAAACAGAGCGGACTGTAATCAAATGTAGTTGGATTGTTCCTATAAAGTTTTGCAGAAACAAAACTCACCATAAACCGATATATCAGCTTTGTTGCTGAATCCAGAGATGACTCCTCTGGACTCAAGCTGAGCTTTGCAGGTATATCTTCCCTGATGGCCTTGAGTCACAGAAGTGATGTTGAGCAAAGATCCTTTTTCATTCAGTTTCACTTCTAAGTCGTTTTGCAGACTTATTTCATTTCTGTACCAGGTAAACGTCCAGTCAGGGCTGCTCACTTCACAGCGAAACGCCAAGTCCTCATTTTGAAACACGTCTGACCAGGGACTCAGCAGCACCAGCGTTGGTGTAGGTGGGTCTGAAATAAGACATCACAAAAATACCTCACACGCAGCAGAATAACATAGAAAATAGACAAGACGTGCTCACTGGAGATGAAATGTGACTTCACTGGTGATGCAGAATATTTATATGCTTACCTGAGACCTGAACAGATGTAGTATCACTCTGATCTGTGTAGAATGAGCCTCTCTTGGCTTTGCAGTGATAATCTCCACTGTTAGAATGAACTATAGGATATATACTATAAGTTTTACTGCTGGATGATTGAATTTCTCCTCCTTTATGGTACCACACATATTCCCATCCAGAGGACTCATCAACAGTACAGGTGAAGGTGACATTTTCTCCAGGGTACATTTTGTTAAAGTCTGAACTTCGACTCAGTTTGGGCTGTGGCTTTTTTGCTGTTTAATAAAAGGAAGGGAACAGTTAAACTTTATAAAACTTCATATAAATACAATTATAAACACTAATTACCTATGGAAACAGCATTTTACTACAGAGGAGAAGATCCAAACCAACAAACTATGTATCGGAATTTAAAAAATAGACTTTCAAATCCATAGATAAAAATTTTGGATAGAAATTTTATTTATAAATTCAAATTTAAACGTAAATAGCATAATTTCAGGATTATAATATAGTGTATTGTAAAATAATGTTAGAAGAATATATTAAGGTAATAATGATGCAATATGAAGATAAAAAATTGTTTTTTGGTTTAATTTCTTTTTTGAGTTAAACTAACTTGTGCTTTAATCTTTTAACCTTCTTACAAAGAAAGAAGCAATGTTTGTAAACATTATATTTTTAGATTTCTTTTCAAATTAATTTGAGGCTATAGGGAGTTGTAATAATGCAGATGTTCTGTATAATTTTGTTTAAGTTATATTTTCACTAGCTTTTAAAAAATGTCATTTTCTTCTTGTTGTCACATAGTTTTTTGTGCTTTCCAAATGTAAACTTACAGAGCTACAAACTGATCAAATTAGGGATTTTAAAAAACTGCACCTCAATTTGAACTGTTTGATTTCAGGTTTAAACATTTTTCATGGCCAACCTAAATGCTATGCTGCACTTTGCAAGAAATACAAAAAGCTTTTCTGCACTCTTGTCATCATAGGGAATAAAAACCCTAAATGTTTGATGGCAGTGATGACAACCTTTATGGCTGTGGTGTTTGCATGGCTACAGATAAATCTTGCTCACCATTGGTTTTTGATGTATGCCCATGTATCATAAAACGTGTGAGGCTGAGGAGAATTTGAGGCTCACACCTACAAATAAGGAACTGCTGTGGGTTGTTGTATTTTTACCTCCTGTTCAGCTAAAGTGAAACCTGAGTTTAGCTAGTTAGCCATTAAGTGTTCTGCATTAGCACTCATGAGAGATCTTTTTAAAATGCTCACATTTTCACTCCTTGTGCTTCTAAAACTGAACTCTAGTGTTTTGCTAACAAACAGGTCACAGAGAACTTGGTTTAGTAAAAACTCAGGCTACAGTAATGACATTTTTATTTGTCTTGCCAAGTTTTTAGTGTTTTTTCTATAGTTTGTTCTAGTTAGTATGTAGAATGCATATTAATACTCAAGCAATGCCTATATAACTAACCTCATAGTTTAAAGGTGATATAGGTACCGGTCATTTTCAAACAAGCTAGGTATTGGTAGCTATTTAACACAAGCACGTCTCACAGCTCTCGGGTATTATTCTTATGCCGCGCCTCCCCCGGACATGGGACTGCACATTGCCACGTAACAAGAGAGTGCAAAACATCAACCGCTGAAACGCTATGCCAATGTTCACCCTAGTTTTTCCTTATTGGCGTAGATTTGCTCTTGACATTGCTGGGGACCAGGACGGGACACAGGAGGGGGTCAAGCGTGCGCTGAAACAGAGGAGCAGATTAAAGCGTTCCGTCCTGCATCGCTGGTCATGGTCTGGACTGGCCCAAAGTTACCGTCATCTGGAAAATGCCCAATGGCCAGTGCAGCCATTTTCCACATACAGACCCAGAGCGGGTGCCTTCGGCATAAGCGGCTCGGCGCAGGCCACGAGGGGCTTATGCCGGTTGATCCAGACACGTACCTCTCCTTTCCGTAAGTGCATGTATTATTGGTGGGGATGCAGCGCTATTTCTGCACCCTTGGATCGAGTTATTGGTGGGGACAATTCAGTGACTGCTGGGTATTGTTGAGGACACGTCACCTTCGTCCATGCCAAATCTAAGCCCATGCTTCTAACGTTTCCAAACCTTTTTTGTTTTCTGCTAGCTGAAAAGTTGTTTTTCTTTTTGGGACTCTGGTATTTTTTCCTAAAACGTTAGTCCTTAATACTAAAAAGCTTCACAAAGACTTGTGGAACTTTTCTCTAATCCAGTTTTTGTTATGACTTTAACATTGTCACATTCCAATTACTTCACTTATTTCAGTGTTATTTTAAAGGTAAATTTTGCTTCTCCAAGACATTCTAATTATTACAAAGTTATTGTAATGGTATACAAAAAACACTCACCATAAACTGTTACATCTACTGTGTTGCTCAAACCAGAGATGACTCCTCTGGACTCAAGCTGAGCTTTGCAGGTATATCTTCCCTGATGGCCTTGAGTCACAGAAGTGATGTTGAGCAAAGATCCTTTTTCATTCAGTTTCACTTCTAAGTCGTTTTGCAGACTTATTTCATTTCTGTACCAGGTAAACGTCCAGTCAGGGCTGCTCACTTCACAGCGAAACGCCAAGTCCTCATTTTGAAACACGTCTGACCAGGGACTCAGCAGCACCAGCGTCGGTGTAGGTGGGTCTGAAATAAGACATCACAAAAATACCTCACATGCAGCAGAATAACATAGAAAATAGACAAGACGTGCTCACTGGAGATGAAATGTGACTTCACTGGTGATGCAGAATATTTATATGCTTACCTGAGACCTGAACAGATGTAGTATCACTCTGATCTGTGTAGAATGAGCCTCTCTTGGCTTTGCAGTGATAATCTCCACTGTTAGAATGAACTATAGGATATATACTATAAGTTTTACTGCTGGATGATTGAATTTCTCCTCCTTTATGGTACCACACATATTCCCATCCAGAGGACTCATCAACAGTACAGGTGAAGGTGACATTTTCTCCAGGGTACATTTTGTCAAAG
>SSNR01000091.1:1159339-1260634 GCA_006937965.1 Callopanchax toddi
GCATTTTACTACAGAGGAGAAGATCCAAACCAACAAACTATGTATCGGAATTTAAAAAATAGACTTTCAAATCCATAGATAAAAATTTTGGATAGAAATTTTATTTATAAATTCAAATTTAAACGTAAATAGCATAATTTCAGGATTATAATATAGTGTATTGTAAAATAATGTTAGAAGAATATATTAAGGTAATAATGATGCAATATGAAGATAAAAAATTGTTTTTTGGTTTAATTTCTTTTTTGAGTTAAACTAACTTGTGCTTTAATCTTTTAACCTTCTTACAAAGAAAGAAGCAATGTTTGTAAACATTATATTTTTAGATTTCTTTTCAAATTAATTTGAGGCTATAGGGAGTTGTAATAATGCAGATGTTCTGTATAATTTTGTTTAAGTTATATTTTCACTAGCTTTTAAAAAATGTCATTTTCTTCTTGTTGTCACATAGTTTTTTGTGCTTTCCAAATGTAAACTTACAGAGCTACAAACTGATCAAATTAGGGATTTTAAAAAACTGCACCTCAATTTGAACTGTTTGATTTCAGGTTTAAACATTTTTCATGGCCAACCTAAATGCTATGCTGCACTTTGCAAGAAATACAAAAAGCTTTTCTGCACTCTTGTCATCATAGGGAATAAAAACCCTAAATGTTTGATGGCAGTGATGACAACCTTTATGGCTGTGGTGTTTGCATGGCTACAGATAAATCTTGCTCACCATTGGTTTTTGATGTATGCCCATGTATCATAAAATGTGTGAGGCTGAGGAGAATTTGAGGCTCACACCTACAAATAAGGAACTGCTGTGGGTTGTTGTATTTTTACCTCCTGTTCAGCTAAAGTGAAACCTGAGTTTAGCTAGTTAGCCATTAAGTGTTCTGCATTAGCACTCATGAGAGATCTTTTTAAAATGCTCACATTTTCACTCCTTGTGCTTCTAAAACTGAACTCTAGTGTTTTGCTAACAAACAGGTCACAGCTACCCTGCTGAAAAAACCAGCATAGACCAGCACCAAACCAGCATTGACCAGCAAAGACCAGCAAACAAATCATGATGGTCTTGATTTATATGCTGGTCTATGCTGGTTTGGTGCTGGTTTAGCTGGTAGACCAACATAATTCAATGCTGGTCTATGCTGGTTGAACTAATGGATCACTATGGACCAGCATACCAGCACCAAAACACAACATATGCTGGAACCAGCATATGCTGGTCTATGCTGGTTTTTTCAGAAGGGAGAGAACTTGGTTTAGTAAAAACTCAGGCTACAGTAGTGACATTTTTATTTGTCTTGCCAAGTTTTTAGCGTTTTTTCTATAGTTTGTTCAAGTCGTATGTAGAATGCATATTAATACTCAAGCAATGCCTATACAACTTTAACCTCGTAGTTTAAAGGTGATATAGGTACCAGTCATTTTCAAACAAGCTAGGTATTGGTAGCTATTTAACACAAGCACGTCTCACAGCTCTCGGGTATTATTCTTATGCCGCGCCTCCCCCGGACATGGGACTGCACATTGCCACGTAACAAGAGAGTGCAAAACATCAACCGCTGAAACGCTATGCCAATGTTCACCCTAGTTTTTCCTTATTGGCGTAGATTTGCTCTTGTCATTGCTGGGGACCAGGACGGGACACAGGAGGGGGTCAAGCGTGCGCTGAAACAGAGGAGCAGATTAAAGCGTTCCGTCCTGCATCGCTGGTCATGGTCTGGACTGGCCCAAAGTTACCATCATCTGGAAAATGCCCAATGGCCAGTGCAGCCATTTTCCACATACAGACCCAGAGCGGGTGCCTTCGGCATAAGCGGCTCGGCGCAGGCCACGAGGGGCTCATGCCGGTTGATCCAGACACGTACCTCTCCTTTCCGTAAGTGCATGTATTATTGGTGGGGATGCAGCGCTATTTCTGCAACCTTGGATCGAGTTATTGGTGGGGACAATTCAGTGACTGCTGGGTATTGTTGGGGACACGTCACCTTCGTCCATGCCAAATCTAAGCCCATGCTTCTAACGTTTCCAAACCTTTTTTGTTTTCTGCTAGCTGAAAAGTTGTTTTTCTTTTTGGGACTCTGGTATTTTTTCCTAAAACGTTAGTCCTTAATACTAAAAAGCTTCACAAAGACTTGTGGAACTTTTCTCTAATCCAGTTTTTGTTATGACTTTAACATTGTCACATTCCAATTACTTCACTTATTTCAGTGTTATTTTAAAGGTAAATTTTGCTTCTCCAAGACATTCTAATTATTACAAAGTTATTGTAATGGTATACAAAAAACACTCACCATAAACTGTTACATCTACTGTGTTGCTCAAACCAGAGATGACTCCTCTGGACTCAAGCTGAGCTTTGCAGGTATATCTTCCCTGATGGCCTTGAGTCACAGAAGTGATGTTGAGCAAAGATCCTTTTTCATTCAGTTTCACTTCTAAGTCGTTTTGCAGACTTATTTCATTTCTGTACCAGGTAAACGTCCAGTCAGGGCTGCTCACTTCACAGCGAAACGCCAAGTCCTCATTTTGAAACACGTCTGACCAGGGACTCAGCAGCACCAGCGTCGGTGTAGGTGGGTCTGAAATAAGACATCACAAAAATACCTCACATGCAGCAGAATAACATAGAAAATAGACAAGACGTGCTCACTGGAGATGAAATGTGACTTCACTGGTGATGCAGAATATTTATATGCTTACCTGAGACCTGAACAGATGTAGTATCACTCTGATCTGTGTAGAATGAGCCTCTCTTGGCTTTGCAGTGATAATCTCCACTGTTAGAATGAACTATAGGATATATACTATAAGTTTTACTGCTGGATGATTGAATTTCTCCTCCTTTATGGTACCACACATATTCCCATCCAGAGGACTCATCAACAGTACAGGTGAAGGTGACATTTTCTCCAGGGTACATTTTGTCAAAGTCTGAACTTCGACTCAGTTTGGGTTTGGGCTTTTTTGCTGTTTAATAAAAGGAAGGGAACAGTTAAACTTTATAAAACTTCATATAAATACAACAACAAACATATTACCAGATCATATTAAAGATTTTTAAAATTTGCACCTCAATTTGAACTGTTTGATTTCAGGTTTAAACATTTTTCTTTATTTCCTGTAGTTTCTTGCTACAGCTGGCTAATTCTGCTAACTAAAGTTAATGCATCACATGACCAACCTAAATGCTATGCTGCACTTTGCAAGAAATACAAAAGCTTTTCTGCACTCGTGACATGATAGGAAGCAAAAACCCTAATTACAAGTTTAAATGTTTGATGGCGGGGTGGTGACAAACTTTTATGTGTGGTGTTAGCATATAGATGAATCTAGCTCACCGTTGGTTTTGGTTTGTGCCCATGTATCAGAGAATGTGTGAGGCTGAGGAGAATTAGGCTCATTTCACACCTACAAATAAGAAACTGTGGGTTGTTGTATTTTTACCTCCTGTTCAGCTAAAGGGAAACCTGAGTATAGCTAGTTAGCCATTAAGTGTTAGCGTTCTGCATTAGCACTTATGAGATCATTTTTACTCATTGTATGGTTGTCCGGTCACAGAACTAGGTTTATTAAACACTCAGGCTACAGTAGTGACGTTTTATTTCAATGTTTTTGTTTTGCCAAGTTTTTAGCATTTATCTATATTTTGTACTACCTAATAGGATGCATAAGGAGGAATACTTTAGAAATGCCTATGAAACTTCCCATGACCACTTAGCTTTAACAGATCAATGTGTCAGCCTATGGCTCAAATCTGATTTCATTACATTACAAAATGACTTGTAGAAATGTGTTTACAAAGGTAGAAAGAAAACAGAGAATTGCAGAAAATGTTGAAAAAAATGTTGTACAGAACTAAACAGAATTAGGAGTTCAAATAATGTGTTCTAGATATCACATTTTGAGTGAGCACAATATGGGTTTGTAGTCCTTAAAAGCCTCACAAAGACTTGTGGATTCTGTGGAACTTGTTCATTTTCTCTAAGCCAGTCGTTGACTTAAACATTGCCACGTTCTAATTAAAAATTCACTTATTTCGGTTATTTTAAGCTAAATTTAGCTTCTCCAAGAAAGCTTAATTATAAGTTATAGCAATGCTATAAAAGAAACACTCACCATAAACTGTTATATTGACTGTGTTGCTCAAACCAGAGGTGACTCCTCTGGACTTAAGCTGAGCTTCGCAGGCATTCTGTCCTTTACTGGCTCTAGTAACAGGTGAGATACTGAGGGATGGTTTCTCATCATTAGCCAGATCATGTTGGTCCTGGTACCAGATGACTGTCCAGTCAGTGCTGTTCACTTTGCAGTGAAACTGCAGCAATTCATTTTCGAACACATCTGACCAGCGTCAGAGTCGGTGTTGGTGGGGCTGAACCATTGTAATAAATTCAATTCTCAATAAAATGCTAAACTTAGCTAACAATGAAGCTTATCTGTGTCCTTAACTGAGACCTGCAGGACTATGGTACTGTTGCATCAGTAGAACAAGCCTTTGTCCTTTCTCCTGGCTTTGCAGTAATACTCTCTGCTGTTAGAGTGAGCTACTGACAGTATTCTATAGGGATTACTGCTCAGCACTATGAGTTCTGCTCCTTTATGATACCACACATATTCCCATTCAGACTGTATGCTGACATCATGTGAGGGTGATATTTTCTTTAGGGAACATCCTGTCAAAGTTTGGACTTCGGGTCACAGTGACCACTGGCTCGTTTGCCGTTTAAAATAAATAAAGAAACTTGACCATTATGACTTTACTTAGGAGCTAAAAACTCTACATTTCTAATAAAAGTAATGCACTTTGTGTTTGGTTGGTTTCTTTGTAGTAACAATGCTTCTTGGCAGTAAATCCCATACTGTTGTGAGATGACATCTCATTCTTCAACCATTTATTACAAATCAGTGATGAAGAGTAACAATGACGAGTTTCCAGTGAGGAAGACGCTGCCCCAAACCATCACACTACCTCCACAAATAGCTGTTACCGTAATGTTAAAGCTATAGAGTCTTCTCCACACTTTGACCCTATGATCCAGCTGCCATAAACAGAATCTGGACTCTGCGCCAATGTGTGTTGTTTGTTTGGACTTCAATCATCTAATAAAATAATGATACCCAAAAAGAATCAATAGAAAAATGATCAGTTCGATCAGTTCCTCCTTCATAACAAAAGTGGACACATGCAACCAGGTATTTTTTGTAAACCTGATGTTATGATTCCCTTTAAAGAACTCACCATTAACTCTTAATTCAGATCCAGTGCTGGGTCCAGAGAAGATGCCTCTGGATTTAAGCTGAGCTTTGCAGGTATACACCCCTTGATCAGCCTCAGAAGCTGAGGGGATTCTGAGCGTAGGTCCCTCTTTACCCAGAACATTGCTGTTCTTGTACCAAGTCACTGTCCATTCATTGGAGCTGAATGTACATCTGTACTCCACTGTTTCAGAGAGGAACACGTCTGCCCAGGGTGTCACCAGATCCAGAGCTGGTTTTGGTGGTTCTGGAGGAAACAAAGCATCCCAGTGAAAGAAATTACTTCATAATTATCTTTAGTTATTTACTTTAAACAGAATAAAACGTACCTGTTACTGTGATTTGAAGTGAGTTACTGCTTTTAGTGACAACACCCTTTATTATGTGTGATCCACTGCAGCTGTAAGTTCCATCATGCTTTGCTGTTGCTGAAGTTATTGTGAGCACAGACCCATCTCCTGGAATAGACACGTCGGGACTTGAGCTCAGTCGCTGTCCGTTCCTCTGCCAGGTGAAGGTCCAGTCGGAGCTGTCTGGGATTTTACAGCTTAACTCTACTTTCTCAGTGGTGAAGACATCTTTCTGGGCTGACTTTAGCTCCAGAACCGGATCGGGAGGCACTGAAAATGTATTTAAAATGTAACGAATCACGTTTCCTCAAATCTACCTGCACTGTAGGAGACAGAGCCTGATCACATTTTTATTATTAAGCTTTTCCAAAACTTGAAAGAGTGTATTGTTCACTAAAACATTAGAGGTTAAATTCTCACCATAGACTGGTAGAGTAGTTACTGACTCTTCTAATATCGTCTCAGTGGTTGCTGGAAAAACAAAACTTGCATTAGAACCAGTATTTTACCTCTATCCACGTCTGGGTGGTAAATTTAAACTGAAACACCAGTAAGCGGATCCCTTATTGACCAAAGGTCAGCAGTAGTGT
Source organism: Callopanchax toddi (assembly GCA_006937965.1). Lineage (NCBI taxonomy): Eukaryota > Metazoa > Chordata > Actinopteri > Cyprinodontiformes > Nothobranchiidae > Callopanchax > Callopanchax toddi. Next base: position 1,165,533 of record SSNR01000091.1, read on the forward strand.
TGCATCAGGACTGGATGTTACTTACAATTGAATCTAATTAAGAAAGTACATTAAGTTAGATGATTCGCTTTATATTTTCAACTTTTTATGATAGTTTTAACTGGATAAATTGGATAACCAGGTTTAAACATCCTTTATAAAGACATCGCAGAGCGTTTTTACACAGGTTGACCTCTACTGACTGCCACACTGATGACAATAAAGTACTTCATGTTCCTCATGTCTAGTTCCTGAACGTTATTCAGGTCAAATCCAAACTTGACTAAAAGAAAACGTTTAAACGTGCAAAATCACAGAGAGGATGTGCATTTTCAGTCAACAGGAAATGTGATTATTTCCAGTTAAACCAGCGTCAAACGATCACTACATGTAGAGTGTCATGTTAGGTCAAACGTGTTTTTCTTTTTACCTGCAGCAATCGCCTGAGATGCACAAACAGCGGTCAGATCTGTCAAAGCAAACAAAGACAAAGGCTCAGTAAAGATTTAAATCATTGATATAAATCATTAAATACAGTTTGAAGCAATTAAGAACTCACATGTCACAGCAAAGACCCTGAGGTGCCACATTTTCCATCAAGCCTCACATGTGGAGGCTGAGCTGCTGAGCTGAGTCATATATCTGCCAACGCTCGCTGAAGGAAATGGTTTGCAGTCGACATGGGTGTGTGCAGACTAGTATTCACTTCTGATCTCACCTCAGGACAGCAGCTTTCCTGTCACCCTGACATCTGCTTTGTGTGTGCGTTGTTGAAGCAACAGGAAACGTGTTGGTGAACCACACACACCGAGTGTTTAACATGCTGATTTGTGCTGAAAAATGACAGAGGGTTTGGGGAAATGAAAGAACCGATGCTTTTAAAACAAATGCAGCAACACAGTGACGCATTTACAGGTAGAATGTGTGTGAAAAGGGGAAAGAAATTTGAATTTGTGTGCAATATTTAAAATAAAAGTGTTCTTTTTATTCATGTTTAACAAAACATTAGAGATCCACAAAGATGGCAGGCGTAAGATAAGAAAAATGTTAATTAAAACACTTTCTAAAACCAGATATTCTTAAAAGCTGTGACTTTCTATGTGGCGGTGTCAGAGAGGAAGCTACTGGGTTTTAAAAAGATCTCTTCTATTAACCACAAACTGAACAACATCCTTTTGTCCTCAACAGAACGTCACAGTCTAGAACCAGATCTAATTATCAGACTAAAAATTACTGAAAAATTCCACTGACATACAATAAAATCACCGCAGATGTTTTTCTTAAAGAAGGGCTGTAGTAGCTGAAGTTCTGAAATGATGTGGAAAATGACAACTTCCTGCATGTCTGACATCTCCTGTCAGGATGCAACAGGTGTGTGACTCACCACAAGGTGGCAGTATGACACATTAAACCACATTGGGTTAAGGCAGTTATGCTTGTGAAATTTGAAATATGTTACAGATATCACACGTGTATTTTTATATGATGTAAAAAGAGCACAAACACAGCGTTAGCTTTATTAAAACACTCTCCACATAGCTGCTTGTTGCAGGGATGTCTCGTGTGTTGAAGTCTTCTTTCCTTCATTGATTTTCTTTTCAAGTTTGCTCTTCCTGAGCTCTGGACTGCAAGAAGTTGATTCTTGTTGAAAGGAAGTTTTCCTTCCTTCTGTCACCATGTGTTTGCTTAGAATGGGGGATGTTGTTGAAATGATTCAACCTGGTGGTTTCTTTAGATACATTATTTATTAGGGATGTCCTGATCTTTTTTTGGCCCTCATACATTTTTTTAAATTAAGAATCTGTTGATATAGAGTCTTCATTAAACTGATAAGTATATTGAAGTTGCTCAAATCAGAGCATGTGAGTTTCTGTAAGGATCACAGTGCAGGGAGACAGTTTAAGAACACCTGGTTTGTCTGGTTATTTCCACAGACTGCTGTCTTGATGTTACTCTTGAAAGAGTGCTTTCTACAGCACTGTGTTTGTGATCTTCATGCTATGGAGGGAAGTCACACAAAAGCTGGTGATAATAAAAGAGATAGAGCTAGAAGTACAAACTCACCTTCAAAAACAGTGAAATTATCTATAGGACTTAGTGCTTGAGTTATCTCATGCTGTTTTAACTTATTTACTTACTTTTCACTTGTAACTACTTTTCAGCACCTTTATTTAGGCCAGCCAGACTTTGTTGACTGTTTTTATGCGTTTTGTACTATGTCACTATGAAGCTGACGAGTGAACAAGAAAACCCTTTGACCTTTGAGATTCCCTGAGACACAGATTTGCTGCAGACATAAAAAGTACAGATATCTGTATAAAATAGAAGGGATTTTTTTTTATTTGTCAGATTTATTTTGCTACTCCTGCAGTGTCTTTCTAAACTTAATAGATAGATAAAACAATAATCTCTTTATAGGTTACACTATTCTTAAAAGAAGTGTACACTCACTAGGAATTCCTGTTCAATTGCTTGTTAACTTAAGTATCTATTCAGCCAGTCACATGGCAGCAACTCAGTGCATTTAGGCATCTAGACGTGGTGAAGACTAGAGGATGTGCTGAAGTTCAAACTGAGCTTCAAAATGAGGAAGAAGGGGAGTCATGTGACTTTGAGCACGGTGTGGCTGTCAGAGGCCTGAGGATACTTCTCCCTGAGTGCTGCCATACTGATCAAATATGAAATGCAGTGATCTCTACTAGTTTTTACTAACTATTTTTAGTATAATTTACTGAGTCTGATATTACAACTGGACAGAGCTGACTGCAGGCCATTTGGGCTAGAATCTGGACCTGTTCTAATGTGAATTAGACTTGTTGCTTTTTGTATTATTGAGGTTTGTGATGACTTTTGTTGTGATCAGCGCTACAGAACACAACGTCTTTATAATAAAAAAACTGCACATCTTTGTAAATTTGCAATACTTTTCTAAAACCTGAAGATCAATAAATATTTCTGTTTAAAAAATGTTAAAAACTTTTATATTATGCATAAAGATCTCATCTAGATTCTACAGACGTCTGCACTTTATTCATGCAGCAACCTTAATGACTGCATCTTAAAGTGAGTACAGAAAACCACGTAGATTTTAAGAAAATACACTTTTTATTAAAGGAAATCACAGAGTTTGCTGTAGCACATCAGATGATTTCTGAATGTTTTATTGTGTAGTGACAAATTCACATGGGAACAAATGGAAAAATGGACACAGGCAGAAACAAAATGTGCTAAATATAGTTTCACATACAAGTCACCAGCTGAAAAACACAACGTTTAGCAAACTGGGAAGGCTGAGGTGTGTGTGTGTTTCTCACACAGTCAAATAGACACAGACACGCTTGGGTGTAAATAGATGTGGAAATTATTCACACACTTCTGCACAGCCAGCTGCAATTTCTTCCTTCACTTCCTCCAACGCTCTGGGAGAAACGCACAGAGAGGTGGATTTATTTTTGTCCAATAAGAGACAAGTTTCAAAATGTGCAAAGAGTTCTGCTCTAAACTCACTTCTACATATAAGACCTGTTAATTCTTCTGCTGCTTCTTCAAAGGTTCTGATGGGAAGATGATTAAAGACGGGCGTTAAACGGGATCACAAGGCGTTAATAATCACTTCAACCAGGAATGTTCTGCTAGAATGTGGGTGGATTTTTCTGGGTGTCTGTGTGATCCGTTTTCCATCAAGTATTATCGGTTCTGTTCCTGCCGTCTTCACCCGTTCTTCCTCCGTCTCACGGCACTCCACTTGGCCTGTCAACTCATGGTAATGTGAAGAGTTTGGCTGCATTTCAGATCATCTGGAGTCATTTTTAGAAGCTGTGCTGACATCATTCCTGTCTGCCACCTAAAGGCGCTTCCTGTCTAGTCCTTCATTTTCCCTCTAGGCTCCTGTACAGTATATATGGATGTTCCTTAGGGGACCACATCTTGACACACGCAAACACAAAATACAGTGAACAAACAAATCAAGTTCTGATGGTTGGTTAGGTTTGGACATGTGAGCATCCATGACTGCACTCAAATTTTGATGCTGACATTCCTGCAATGTTTTCTACTGAGAAATTCAATCAACAAACAACATTAAGATTCCTTCTGATCACATGTCAGCTACTTCTAATTGACCAATCGGCCCATTTCTTATAAATACTAAACCTATGATGAGTTTATTTGTTGGTGTAAATTCTCAGTCATCCAGGACTTGGAGAACATATGAGGGACTGGACTTAGTCAAGGGGAATGGCACGCTTTGAACTGAGAGAACTCCTCAGCAAAGCATCTTTAAAAAGCAAGACAAGTTGGAAAAAACAACAAATTTTACAAATAGCTGATATTTCCAGTTAATTTTTAACATAAATAAATGTTTAGCTATTTTGCCAAATTACTTCTAGTCCACAATAAGTCCTGTGTGACAAAACCCTGGTAATCTGCACAAACCTGTAAGAGGACAGGGTTCAGCTGTTAACTTCAACCTGGATTAATCTCTCATCCAGAAAAACTAAATAAACCCAAACAACAAGGACCCATGAACACCAGACAGTGGATGGTTGTTTTAAAATAACTGAATATTCATTTAGGATGAGTTTGATGCTTTTTTGAAGACTAGAACTGATCAATAAACGTTACGATCTGTTTGCTTTGTGTCAAAAGACCCACAACAAAACAAATAAACTGTCAAGAAATAATCGTCACATTCAGCTGAGCTCTGTTTATTATTTTCTAAACTTTTTCTTGTTCAAGCACCAAAACGTCATTGTGACTCTCCTGGCTTCTGTTCAAAGGCGACATTTTAACGTTGAATACTGAAACGTGAACATGCTGCCTAATAACACCGCTATAGATATAATCATAAAAGCACTGAAATAATACAATTTGGTATTTCTATTAGACTCATTTTTGCCACATTACCACGTCTAAAGATGGACCCTGTGGTGTTCAGCGTACAGAGGAGAGGGAAGAGGGACGGCTGGATCTGGCTTTATGAGCTCAGTTTAGATTCAATAAAGATTTTAATCTGTTCATTAATGTTCACTGTGTGGGTGTGTGGAAAAGAACTTTTTGAAGAACAGAACAACAGAGCATTATAAGTTCAAGAAAAATGAATCCCAATCCACACCTACCTGTAGACCCATGTTTTATTTCCCCACTGGAAGAATAACCTCTGTTTGGAGGGAAACATAAAGTTAGATATTATTAGGTTTTTTTTGCATTTCATGAGTTTTAAACAATTTTAGTGGAAACCACTGTAAACATGTATTATTACATACGTTTGACCTCCAGTTTGCAGGACACAGTGGCCTCTCCCTGCTCATTCTTGGCTCTGCAGGTGTACACACCTCCATCGAAGCTGCAGGGCTTACGGATCTCAAGGGAGCAAATGCCCTGGTTGGAAATCTGACGAAACTTGGGGTCGTCACCAATGATCATTTGATTCTTTAACCACTCGATCTTAGGCTGAAAGAAGGGAAGGGGGGGCATTTATGAATATTTATTAACATTTTCATTTTTTTGAAGTTTTTGTTCTAAAGCTCCTTTGCCAGTGGAGATTGTGAAAACCCTCTGCATTAAGTTAAAACAAACATTTAGATTTCAAGATGGAATCAACTTAAACATTTAATGTAAAGCAAGAGAGAAACAGAAAGTTAAAGTTTTCATACAGAGTGAATGTTCACCGCAAATCATTCTGTTTTTGGTTTCTGTTCCTTTATGGTGAATTATTTTCTTCTCATGCTTTCTAATTTCCCACTGCAGCACAATGCACAACATTATACAGTAACAAGCAGCAGAAATAATTTAGACCCATTCAGTATGGAAGACTTCATGTCAGAATGTCATAGCAGAAATAATCTTGTAATGCAAAAACTGTATATCTGGGTTTTGGATGTCCCACTATTTTGTTTTTCGACCTGCATTCTTTTAAAGTTCACTGAAACGCCGTTCTGACTGCAAATGAACCACAAGCACAAAAACAGAAACCTGGCACCGAAAACTACTTCTCTCTTTAGGGAGTTTTGTTTATCTAATTTAATCTTGGGAAATGTTACGTTGCAAAGGAACCAAAGTCAGATGATCAACATGAACATAAACACCCAGCGTGTGTTGAAACTGTGATCTCTGGCTAAACCAAGACAATGTGGTTGATTGATCTCCTACTCTCATGTCAGTGAATGTTACACAGATTGTCTTTCACACTGATAAGAAAACTACGCTGCAGTCTGGACCGGTGGCAAAAATAGGACCTACTGCGATAGAGCGACATATCCCTGCAGACATGGCAGTACATCAAGCTTAACTTCTTATCTGTGCGTCCCTCTCTCAGCTACTAATGTTAGTCTCTTCCTCCATATGTGACAATGGTTTATCAGAGACAGAAGGACAACTTATCAGGCTTATGGACATGCCTTCCTGCTGTACCTCCTCAGCAGTTCTTCAAAATTAAGAAATAAGCTCCATGAGGAAAGGCTATGGTTGTTATATCAAGAGATTAAAATAAAAATATATATTATTTAGACATAAAATCAACAATTACCCACCATGAGAGCCTTTGCAATCTCAGCTGTTCTGAAAGCATCTATTAATTTTCTCCAAGATTCCTCTCATTTAAAAACTCCCTCCTATACTTGATGTCCATCATGAGACTGATTTGTCCACACACTGACATATAGTAAGGTTTATTTATATAGCACCTTTCACAGAAAAAATCACAAAGTGCTTCACAGAAAACAGAATCAAACATGATAAAACAAATAAAATTAATAAAACAAACAAAATATCATTACAAATCAAAATCATTAAACAACAACAAGAGAACACAAAATTGTTATTTAAAAGCAGTTTTGAATAATTGGGTCTTCAACTGCTTTTTAAAGGAGTCCAGACTGTCTATACAGCGTAAAACTAAAGGAAGGTCATTCCAAAGTCGCGGTGCAACAGACTGGAAGGAGCTATCACCTCGACTTTTAAATCTGGTCCTTGGAACTGTTAGGAGATTCTGGTCTGTGGACCTGAGAGCTCGGGTTGGAGCGTACGGCTTTATCAGTTCAGTAACATAAAGAGGAGCTTGACCATGTAGGGCCCTGAAAGTTAGAGTCAGGATTTTAAAATGAACTCTACATTTAACAGGTAACCAGTCAGAGACCTCAGAATAGGAGTGATGTGATCTTTCCTGTTTGCTCCAGTGAGGAGCCTCGCTGCAGAGTTCTGGACCAGCTGAAGGCCATAAAGGGCTTTTTGGTTCAAACATGTGAAAAGTGTGTTACAGTAATCTAGACGGGAGGAGATAAAAGCATGAAGAACCATTTCCAGTTCAGGTTTTGACACCAACTTTCTCAGTTTGGAAATATTTCTCAGATGATAAAAACAGTTTCTGACCAGCTGTTTTGAGTGACCTTCAAGAGACATTGATTGGTCGAAAATAACACCCAGAATCCTCAGGTTTGACTTTACAGCAGAACTTAAATGTCCAATATGTTGACTGATCAGAGGGACCATCCTATCAGGGGCAACAATCACACATTCAGTCTTTTCAGGATTTAACTGAACTGAATATACAGACCGTCCATCCACTGCTGTCTTTGGACTTTCACCAAGGACATCATGTACGAACAATCAGCAGCATTTCCACCCTGGCTTTCCACCTAATCTGTCTGCTGAACAACTGTAAAGATAAGTTTAACAAGAACCGCAGCTGCCAAGAAGAGTGAGAAACATGCCAAACTTTAGACGAGCCCTGCCTGGAATCTGTGGTAGATCTGTTCAGCTGTGATATTAATACCTCATCTGAAGCAAAAGGGCAGTAGGGATGGGTGTTGAGACCCGCTACTGTTCCCAGACAGGATGAAATATCAAAAAGTTCAAGGGCAAATGACACCACTATTTTTGTTTGTGTGGCAGGAAATCTGTTGTCAGTATTAATACTGTATGTACTGGTACTGAGAATGTTTTAGCTATAAAAATTATATCCCTACAATACCAATTAAAAAGTTGTCTGAATCTAAAAGATCTTAATTATATTTCACAAATCCCTGTGCAGAGAGTGTGACTGACCTTGGGACATCCACGGACAGAACACAGCAGCTTGGTTGTGTATCCCACGGTGGCTGCACGGTCGATGAGGGGGGTGGTGAACTTGGGCGCCTCACTGAAGTCGTGCTCCTGGAACTCATGAGGCTTGTACACAATACCTATATCACACACAACCACCACTACATCTCAGTTTTACTTCTAGTAAAATCCCAAATTGTTTTTTTTTAATAAACTTGTTTTGAGGTTAGTAACAGTTGTAAAACTAAAACCACAGTACATTAAAAATCTGTAGCTGACGATGATGTTATGGACACTTTGATGAAAATGAACAAACAAACAAGACTGATCTCAAGGAAGGTTCAGTGAGTTAGTTCTTACTTTTAAAAACAACATTCTAAAGTGCTGCTAAATACTGTCCACCATGAGACAATTGTACAAAGCAACCAATTAGTACTCATCAATACTTTCAATGTACAGAGTACAAAGTCAATATGTTTATAACATGCACAGACAGACCATCAGAAAGAACATTTATGGGTAGCCTAACCATAAAACACTCACACAATGCAAACACAAACACGCGTGCACGCGCTCACACACACACACACACACACACACACACACACACACACACACACACACACACACACACACACACACACACAGCCCTAGTGGGGGTCTTGATGTTTTCACAGCTCAGTTAAAGCGGCACTCCGGAGGATTTCATCAGGAGAGCAGTTTTTGAATCTAGCGTCCAAAGGCTCCTCCTCAAAACATCTCGGCACGCGCGTCCGGTCGCGTGTGCGCGCGTGCACGCGGCGCATATACTTCGGACATGAACTGTACAGCTCAATGTGTAGGGTTTAATCACTCACAGTTCACAATCTTATTCCAACAACACTACGAGGGTCTGAAGAGCCCTCTCTGTCCCTGCTGCTTCTGATATTAGCTCTGTTAGCAGAGAGCTGCTGCTGGACTCTGAAGCTGAACTTGACTCGGCCCTGGATGAACTTTCTGACCAAAATAAACACATTATCCTGTCAAGCCTTGCCATTCTGTGAGGTGAAAGGTTTAAAAATAAAAATGAATCTATCTTTAGCTGGGGAATGGGTAGGCTTTTAGTAGAAATGAGCTGTGAGTCCTCAGTGAACGGCTGAGACGGCAGAGAAACACACGGAGCGTCCTGTACGACAGCGCCCCCTACTGGTACAGGTTTGGTCGATGCGCGTGCATGTTCAGACAATGCAGAAATTTGAATTTCATTGGCTGAAAAATGTCGGCGGCAAGAAATAATGGAAAGGGGTCTCTAGGAGGAAGGAGGGTCTTCATCAGAATGACAGATGTTGTGGAACTCAACCCATAGATCATAGTTTAGACCTGAAATATCATTTAAAACATTTAGAACACTTTGATACAGAGAAAAATGCTCCAGAGAGCCGCTTTAAGTTGAGATCTGAACTCTGGCCAAGAGAGTTACCCACTCAGGTTTAAAGTGATGTACGGTTGTTTCCGCTCCTCAAGTACTCACCCCATCCTCTATCTGCAGCTCATTATTGTGTCTGGCCTGGCCACTAAAGCTACATTCTAATTAACAAATTGTCCCAGAAGCACAACAAATGTACTGCATGGATCAAGAAGGTCACCTGTCTTCTGGATGGTGGCCACGTTCTTGGTGACAGCGGCCTTCTCACTCCTGCCCTCTTGGTTCTCAGCGAACACCCTGAAGTTGTAGGAGTTTCCCATGATGAGATCTGAGACAGTGGCAGTCAATCTGTGGTAGTGCTCCAGCACTGTGAACCACTCCTGCAGACATAACTGACCTTAATGCAAAATGAAACTGATCTACTGCATTCCACTTTGTCAAAGCGTGATATTTTTGTAACCCATATGAGCTATGCTGCCATTTTCTAACAAACCTAATCCTAGATTCTTTCTCTTTGTTCTACTTTTTAAAATTGGCTTTGAAGAAACATGCCATACCCCTGTCTTCTGGTCAGCCTTCTGGACAGAGTACCCAGTTATTTCTGTGTTGCCGTTGTCTTTTGGGGCAGTCCACTCCAGAGCAGCGTTGAAACCCCATGAATCTACCAGCTTCACATTTGCAGGAGGACCAGGGAGCTCTGAGGAACCAAAATACTGTTGATGTTACCCTAAAGATTCAAATAACTGTTATATTCCACATGCTAAAAAAATCAACGCCAGCAGGTTCAAACACTCAGGATCCCATATGTCAGAACCAACATGACGCGTTAACACTCACCTACAATCTGAAGGGTGAAGGTAGCTTTGTCCTCAAAACTGTCCACTCTAAGCGTCATCTCGTAAACACCCGAGTCCTCCCTCTGAGAGCTGCGAACAAACACGATGCTGTCCCTGTCACTGTTCCTGATGTTGACTCGTTTTGGATCCACAGGTTGGCCGTCCTTCAGCCAGGACACTTCAGGTTTAGGTTTTCCCTAAAGAGTTGGAAAAAGCAGCTCAGATGTAACCATTTGATCTTGTTCTTAAACTTTTCATGGAAGTGTGACAAATTACTTACGACAAATGGGATGACCAGGTTGATCTGTTCCCCAACCCTCTTGACATAGATGGACCTGAGGACACGAGGCAAGCGGATCTTGGGTCGATCTGAAAGGTTGAGGGAAACATGTTTATTGTCTGTCTCCTTTTGATGTTTTCTTATCCTCGATATACGTGCAAGAATGTTGTATCTTCTGTGATAAACCATTCGTTTGTGAGAAGTATTGATTATGAGCGGCAGAGCTCACAAACTGTGTATAAACCAGGTTTGGGTCTTTGACGGTAAAATAAGCACAGCAAAGCCAAACTGAATGGACAGTCTGAACGATGGATATTTTACTATTGTGATAATAAATCCAAATAAAACTTTTCCACAATGTTTGTTTAAATTTGGGAGGTTCAGACAGCTCAAAAGTTTTAATCTGCGTCTGCAGAGTTTTACGTAGGAGATATGAGAAGTTTAAAAGACCTTTCACTTCTTTAGTGAATGAAACAATGAGCTTTGGTATGACGGAGCTCTATGTGAGCTTGAGGGTGTTCACACATTCCAGAAGGATTTGAGAGAAAACTATAAGTCGTACAGCTATTAGTAACAAATAGGATGAAAGAAGACAAAAATATCAACACTTTGATGTATTTTTATGTGAGATTTTCCAAATCTGCAGGAGGAGATGTGAACCAAAACGTTTAACAGAAACAGGTAATGATTAGTGTCATCACATGTAAAGGTATACCAATAAGAATGAGAGTAAACAATCTGAGAGCCTGAACAAGCCTACAGTATCTGGGCAGGGAGAGGCAGGACAAGAACACCCTGCATCCAGCAGCTCCTAAAAATAACTCCGGTGACGAGAACCTCTTGGCCGAGCCTTTACACATGTTCTCCTGTGTCATGTGCAAAACCCCCCGAAAGAAGACGTCATCACTTTCAACTGATCAGCGTCAAACCTAGAGTCAGTTACAACAAGTGCTGGTTGGTTATTCTGTCAAGAACATCATCTGTATAAAATTGCATCATGGGTAATGCTCTGGAATCATCCACACCAACAGAATGCAGGCTGGTTTTGACCAAGTATCATGAACAGCATCCTTCACATGATCCTGCATGAGCAGCAAATGTCTCAAAAGCTTGGTGTGCTTATTTAAATCCCCCGTGGTGTTTCTGCTGATCAACTCAAAACGTCCTCTGAGCTCACGCCTCATAGATTTCCAATCCATCTTTCTCACACTGCTCTATTTTCTCTCTGTCTTGCTCAGTACGTCTCAACACCCCATGTACTGACATGTGTCACCATATCATTGTTGCCAAAGCCGGGATCCGGCCTCTAAAGCCATCGTTTCCCATGAAGATCAGGTCTGCCTCCAGATTTGGATCAAACAATAATCTCTGCTAATTAACAAACCTTCCAGCGATGCTCCTGGGCATCACTGGCATCACAGCCTCTACCAGCCACCGAGTGCTACTGGAAACAATATGTAATCTGTCTTTGTCTGTGGATAAAGTGCCTTTGTGGGAGGCAGCTTTCAGCACATGTAGGACAGTTTGTCTCCATCAGCTTGTGAATGTGGCTGCATGACAGACACAGCGCTGAATGTAACCCCAACGAGCCACCCAGAATCCATCAATTAGCTTCAGGTTTCGCTCCCCTCAGTTGACCAGTTTGTCTGACCGCAGCTGACCCTTTAAAGGTTTCTGTTTTCTCCCAGTGGTTCGAACCACAACTAGGAAATACAATCAGAGGCAGTTAGCTGTGACAACATGGGAATGTCAGCTCAGACTGTCTGCTGTAAAGAGGTACCAGTGAATGTTTTTAGCTGTGAGCCTGAAGGAAATATGTAGAAAAGCAAAGAGCATTAAAAATATTAAAGCAATATGCCTATTAGAGAAAACAGTGGGACCGTTTGCTGGGATAATAATAATAAATAAATAAATAATCACTTCTGGCCTTAAAGTGACAGATGGAGTATTAGGATTAGTACTTTCATCAAAAATGCGTCATTTCTAATTCTATACATGTTTACTGCCCTCTGGTGGACGATCTACAGGTGGAAAAAGACAAGTTTATGTCTTTATTACTGTCATATTGTTATATAATTACATAATAACAAATAAGATCATAATATAGTTGTTTAATATCAGCCAATAAATAATTAGTTAGGGTTTTAAAAACTAGATATTTTAATTATTATTTCATAATTAAAGCTATAAATGGTTAATAGAAAAATAAAAAGATCTATTTCTTATCTTGGTCTTGCACTGCACCAAGGGCATAAATAGTTCCATTTTTTTGTGTTCTGTCTCTTTATTAGGGGTGACTGTAGCTCAGGGGAAGAGAGGTTGTCCACTGATCAGGAGAGCAGGGTTCACGCCTCAGGCAAGATACTGAACCCCCAACAGCCAACAGCTGCCCTCTGCTCCTCAGGGACGGGTCAAATGCAGAGAACAAATTCCACTATGTTGTACTGTGGTTTAATGGGCCACAAATCACTGCCCTCCCTTCCTTTCACCCTATAATGAATTACTAGTTTTTAATTTAAGCAGTAAGAAAACTGACAACTGTGAGTCCGACACAGATAGTCCTCTAGAGAAGGAAGATTCAGAGGATTTCTCAAATACAATATCTTGATCATCAGTTGGCAGAGAAACATACAAAACTCCAGTATATTGGCACTTTAATTAGAACAAAATCACTACCAAAGACCATAAAATAATCCATGCTACCATTTAGATGTCCAGTAACTCTACAGAATATGTTTGTAGCGTACATGTTCTAAATGGAGATAAAAATGGATTTAATTTGGAAAAGAGGTTTTGCAGCTTTTAAACTATAGGGTATCAGAGGGTTGCATTGGATAAAATTAGCAGAATAGAGGGCAGTTTTGGAGAATCCTCAAGTATTATTTACTTCATTGGGGCACCTTGAAAATATTTGTTTAACCCTCTTCTATTGCACAGATTGTTGAAGCAAATGATAGTTCTTTGAAAAAAGGAAATGATCAAATGAAGTTCTTGCAAAATGTGTCTTTAACACCAACCTGTTCTACTTTAACTTTAACTTTAAAAAAACGCATCTTGTGCAAAAACATAACATTCAAGTGTAGTCAGACAACCTTCTTATTATTTTCTGCTAAGAAAGCATGCATGCTTGGAAAAGTTTGGCATACTTCAGAAACTTTACAGTTTACTTTTTAAAACCAGAAGACATAAAAAAAAGCTGCTGTAAGCAGGAGGTCTGATTAAATGACAAACATTCACATCTTCAAAGTAACACTCCTAAAATAGCTGAAAGTGTAACCGCTACGTAAGTTTAATATACTTAGTTAGCATGCATTATGTCACTTAGCCATACCTGCATGAGAAGGATAGAGTAGCAGGGCCATAAATAAAGCAGCAAGGAGTCTGCAGTGACAGGGTCGATGTCGATAAATCACACGACAGCTAAAAGGCTCATTACCCAAATGTTTGTCTTTACCCGACTGAAGCTGCCGTTAAATCATCTGTCATCTGTCTGTAGGTGGTTCTGCAGCACTCAGGTTTTACTTTTGTCGCATCCAAAATCTGTGTTTTAAGCTGATCCAGTGACTGATTTTAAATGCATTTAGGTCATGATGTTATCTACAATAAGGTGCTCTAAAAATGTAATTTTCATATTTAATTAGTTTTGATGAAAACAAAATATGTTTCCAATACTTTTTCTCCCCACAAAGTTCAGTCTTTAAAGCCCAAAGTCTTTCACTGTTGGTCTGATAAAAGAAAAATGCACTATAAAAGAAAATGTGAGCACTCAACCACCTTGTTTGTGCTGAAAACTGCAGTGAAGATGTCCAACTGAGAGCTTGATTTACAGCGAGTGAAAGCACTTGTCAGCACCTGCAGGATTTATGTCTTTACATCTGTGAGGTTCATCTGAGGCTGGTAGCTAATACCACCTCCGCCTTCGATGGCTGCTACCAGAGTATTTAAAGGAGAGGTCATAAGTTACAGCTATCAAAGAACTCTTGACACTTTATAAACTGATTTTATGCTAGAAAAATTTTGAACTTCAGGATTTTGTTTTTTTGCACAGAACAAGTCGTACAGAGACACACACTTACAACACAGCAGGATGAGAAATTAACTTCGCATCAAACTAGTTCATGCTAAATTGAAAGATGAGAATGCAGCTACTGCTCAGAATTCAGATTTCAACATAAATCTGTTTCTAGAAAATGAACTTCAAACAGTTGCTGTGTGAAAACTGTGTTTCCTAAAAATGTCTTCAGTTTTGTGTGTCTGCTGGACATACTGACACTTGTATGACTCTACACTGTAAACACCACAGTGTTTAATGAAGGATATATGACAAGGTAAAAAGACCATTCCCCTCCAGCTTGGAAGAAAACATAATGGAGTTCTGAGAGCGTGGTGCACACTCTGCATATACTTTGTACATATATAGTGCTGCGAATGTTTCAGATCAACAAACAAATTTCAGTATCTGACAGAGATAACCTGAGTTAATACAAAATGCTGTTTGAAACCAATCTGGTCCTATGTGGAAAATTACCGGTAATTGCCCCCCTGAATCATGAATAAATTGTGATTATTTACATTGTTTGTTGAGTTAATTGAGATCAACTCACGTAGCCACATCCAGACCTAATTACAGCCAGACCTGTAGAACTAAGAAATTACTTGAATAGAACCAGTCTGACAACATAAAGGATCTCAAAAAGCAACACATCATATCCTGTCCTAAAGAAATTCAAGACCAAAACAACCCAGAACATCTAAAGCTCTGCAGGCCTCTCTTGGTTAAAGTTAAGGTCAGAGGTCATGATTCAGCAATAAGACAAAAATGGCTTCTGCTGAAGAAAATTATACAAAGGCCTGTCTCACATTTGCAACAAAGCATTGGTGCTTCCCAAGACTTTTGGGAAAGTATTCTCTCAGCTGACGAGACTAAAGTGTGTGTGCTGTTAAACCATCATCCCAACAGTCAGACATGGTGGTGGTAGTGTGATGGTCTGGGGCTGCTTTGCTGCTTCAGGATCTGGATGACTTGCTGTCATGGATGGATGGAATCATGAATTCTGCTCCCTAACAGACAACCCTAAAGAGAACATCTGACCCTTGACCTTAAACAAGCTGTTCATGCTGGAAAAACCTCCAATGTGGCTGAATTGAAACAATTCTGTACAGAAAAATGGGACAAAATTTCTCCACAGCAACATGAGAGACTCGTTGTTATCACAAACACTGGACTGTAGTTGTCACCAGGAGTTTTATTACATTTAACTATTTTACACAGGGCCAGGCTGGTTTGGATAGCTGTTTTTTAAACAAAACAAAAAAATCATTTTAAAACTGCCTTTCATATTTTCTCAGGTTATTTTTGTCTGATACTGAAATTTGTTGGTGGATCTAAAAGTAAGTGTAACAAGTCACCCAAAAAAAAAAAAAAAACACTGTGTAAAGGGGCAAATACTTTTAAAAAATGTTGTGGAAGGAGAAAGAGTTTGGTTGCAATTCTTTGGGAAAGTTAGGCAGCTCAAAAGTTAGGTTGCAATGACATCATCACACTAAAGTGAACATATAGTTGTAAAATCTAGTTGTGAGTTTTGTGTTTGCCTTTTATTCTCCAGAAGAATAAAAGGCAAATGATAATAATAGTGTTTCATTACTACAGTATGCATTGACATCCTCAGTTAACCAGCTGGTGCTTATGTTTGTAGATTCAGAAAAAACCAAAGTGAGTCTGGAGTCGTGGACCAGAGGTGGTGTGATGATTGATGCCACTCACCAGCAACCTCATGGATCAACACGGGCTGAGGGAGAACACCAGGGTCACTGCGGCCACCGGGGTTGACAGCCACAACGCGAACATGCAGCAGGTCACCTGCTGTCAGGTCCCTGATGCAGTAATGATCAGCCAGGGTCAGCTGCTCATTACCCACAATCCACTCAGTTGCTGTAAGGTAACAGATTTATGTCACTCTCTGGCTCTTGTGGTAGTTTTCACTTTAAGGTTCATGTGTATTACAATTGTTTGGAAAGAGTGTGAATCATATCCTGCTCATGTGTCAAATTCTCTCTCCAAACCTCCTCAGTGGGACACATTCAGTAGTTTATCACCTGACGACACCATTTTACAAACAACCTGCGCATTAGTACAGTAAGAGCCAACGTGATGAAATTTTAGAGGATATGCTGTCATCTGAGAAACCGAGCACTTCTAAAAGCGGTGTCAAGGGATACAGAGAGAGACAGCCGGCGAACTGATGCCTGCCGAATACGGACTGGACCTGGCACCGAGTCCATCTGACACTCTGGGGACAGGTGCAGCTGCACAAGTTACACACACATGCACACACACGCACACACACTTACTTCCATCCTTGCAGTACTCAATAGAATATCCCATCAAGCCAGAGTTTCCAATGGTCTCTGGTGTTTTCCACTTAATGGTAAGGCTGTAGTCAGTAACATCCTCCACAGATACATCCAGAGGGGCACTGGTGGGGACTGAAAGTCACATGAATGACAAACTATAAGTACACATTTTTTATACATCTTGATGATCAAAGGAAAACTCCACAAGAGGGAAGATTATGTCAAATATTTGCTGCCTTCAGCTTCTCAGATCCGTTGACGTGATTGTTTTTCTGAATGTTGTTTTGAAGAGGTGATGTGTTAGCAGAGCTAGCAGATATGTTTGTGTTACCTGCAGGAGGTGGGGGTGTGGGGGCTTTGGGTGGCTCCTCAGCTACAGCAGCTTCTGCAGGAGCAGCTGTAATTTAACAAGCAGGAGATTAATCCAAGCATCTTTTCCACATAGTGACACCTCACGCTGCAACGTTTCAAAATTTTATGGATGTTGTTTTTGGATTGAGAGGTGCTGCCACCGCAATGGAAACCAATCCACTATGGCAGTTGTTATCTGACCGTTTGCAGCATAAAGTGTATTTTCTGTATTAATGTGTGTTGTGTTTACCATGTGCTGGAGCATCTGCAGCTGGAGGACTGTCTTCAGCGGTGGGAGCAGCAGCTAGCATTAAAATGCCATTCAGTTATTGCATACGTTAAAGCATTATTTGAACAAGAAATCAATGAGGTTCATGCTAATTTGATCAACATGAATTTTACTGAAGCCCAGCAGCAGGATAGAGCAGTAGAAAAGCATATTTTATTCACAAAGACAAACGTCAACTACAGAGTACCCTTTATGTTTTAAAAAAGAAACATTAAGAATCAGATAAAATAAACACGAATGTCATGACAGAGTCAGAGACACACAGCAGATAAGAACAAGTATCAGTACGATCTGCAGAAGTTGGCAACAATCTTGTAATACAGCCTGTGTGTGTGGAGGACCACAGCGTCTACATATCCTGAGGGGAGGAATCGGCCTTTCCTCTGTGATATCAGTGAAGTTAGAGGTTAGCTGGCAAAATCTGTATCAGCCATTCTGATAAACCCACTAATGACCACAGTAGCATGGTAAGCATCTTTGCATGAGAGCACAAAGGAATGCATTCTCCTGTTTGAAACACATGACAGTGAAGGTGCAAGAAGCAGACATCAGTGGTGGGTTGTGCTATCACATGCATTTTGTGCTGCTACTTGTTTGATCAAAAACCTGATTCTGCAGGGGGCATCTGATGGCCTGCAGGGTGTGATTGGCTTTTCCTTACCTGAGTTAAAGTGCTCCCCGTTTACAGTCAGCTGACTACAGCTAAGGTAGCTGCAGTAGCATCAATGCATACTGCAAAAATTTTTTAATCAAAAACTGCTAATGTTCATAGGAATGATAAAGCAAACTTGTTGCACTGATAAAGGTGCATGAGTAAAGAATCAAAACAGGAAACGTATTTCACACGAATCTGTTTAGTATCTATGATCACATGGAAAATTATAGTGAAAACAATCTAAACAATTGTCATAGCAGCTGTTATTAAAATATTATTTATTGATAAATTTACAATTTGGTTCATTTAGTCAGTTTTAACCAAAACCCACAAAGAATGATCATTATAACAGTTTGTGGAGAAATGTTTTAGTCTGTTATTTAAATACCTGGAGCAGTTCCCTCTCCGGTGGGTGTGTCTTCTGCTGGGGCCACTGGAGGAGCCTCCACCTCGGCTGGGGGAGCCTCAGCAGGTGGGGTGGGTTCAGGCTTCGCGGCGGGTTCAGGTGCCTTCTCCTGAGCCGGAGCCTTTTTGGCTGCAGACTTTTTAATGGGTGCAGGTTTGCTGGGCATTGCGCTGACAGACTGACTCTGATCAGGGGGCTGAGGAGTCCTCTGTGACATATATAGATGGAGTTGGAGGGACTGGAGACAGCTCCACCCATAATCCAACCCTCCCCATCACGGTTACATCTCCATCCAGCTGCTCCTCTTCCAGACAACATACGATAAATGCTTCACGCTAATGGATACATGATGTTTAAAGTGTTATTTGTTATACACATTATCAAGTAAATTAATTAAAATTAAATCATGATTTATAATAGTTTTAAATTCAATATATTGACAAATTTGTTACTTCAAAAAGATATAAAACCTAAAGCATTACTACATTACTCATGGTGCACAAACCAAAACGTTTACCTGCATGGAGGTATGAATCTTCTAAGTTATTTTCATTATTTTTTCCCCACTTTTGATTTTCTTTCTGATGTAGGAAAAGACCATAAAATCCCCCGAGCAAAAACAATGGATTTTAGTATTTATTGTAATTTTAGGGACTTTAAAACCATTTGTATGCAAATCTGCATGTTTTAGTTATTCGCTTATGTTTTTGTGTATAAATAACGAATAGTACTACCAAATAGGACTGATGAGCTATCGGCTAGTCCGAGTTAAAGTGCTGCTATTAAAGGGTTGCACTCTCCTCAATTTCAGTTAATTAAAAAACAATCATATGATCTTTAGACCTCTGGCAATTTTGTTTTACAAGATTATTTTTAGCAGATTTACAAAGATGATGCCACAGAAGTGCTATGATTTGCTACTGATGATATAAGTCAACAACCATAGCGTTACATGTAAGAAAAACTGTGCAAAGAAAAATTGACAGCATTGTAAAGGTTTGTAAAACATTTGCACGAACTGCTGTGAAATTGGTTGGAGCTGTTTTTACACAGCAGTGGTCCATTCTGCTGAGGTAGCTCATCACTCAGGAAGCTCTCTATAAATATAATAACTATTTAAAACTTTTACACAGAAACACACTTCAAAATCTCCAAAATATCTCCTTAATTACAAATAAACTAAAAGAAAACAAACTCTAGTGCCCTCATATGGTGACTAAAGTGAAGTCAGGACAAGGCACGACATGGAAAAAAATGGGATGACTTTATTATGTCCAGTGCTTAAAGTTAGTGACACAGGAGTTGATGTGATTACAGAGAGATGGCCTACAACCAATTATTAAGCCCACTTTTAGGCCAAGTGCGCCACCCTGTGGGAGGAAGACAGCAGAACCACAGAGGACGCTCGTTTTTCTGCATACATGGGCCCTAACATCTCTCAGATCTCTCTCCACTTATGTGATTGTTGTCGCAGATGCAGTGACTATTTACAATGTTTACAATGGTGATGTCATGTACAAAAATGGGAAAAAAATATACAAACATTTTAATAAGAAAAACAAACCTCTGCTGTTAAAAAAAATTGAAAAGAGGAAGATATCCAGTTATTAAAGATCTCTCCTATGATAAGGTTTAACTGTGGTAGGTCCAATGAAAGAAAAGGAATCCAATAATCTCAACCTGTTTTCTCAGGCAACTCCTGAATGATGTCAAGTCCTCACGGTTGTGTCAAATTGCACACAAGCAGCCCAGTCGTGATACATATTCTCATTCGGTCTCTGGACTAACAGCTGATCTACCTGAAGGTCCAAATCTATCACCTGCTTCACACATTAATCAGGGTCGAGTGAGAGGAAAGTAATTGTTTTCCCTTCAAATCGAGGCCTCTGGGTGGTAGATTCAAGCAGCTTTAGGCCAGATTGTGTTTCAGGCACAGATAGACTGAGGCATCATGTCTCTGCTTTTACACCAGCACCTTCAGTGGAAAGGTAGGGAAACATCTGGACAAGAATGATGGCAGTCTGAGGTAAGCAGGGTCAGCGGGGTACGGAGTTCTCCACAACCAGCAGATTCCTCCTCCAACAGACATTTCTTCACATAACAGTCAAGATATGAACAATAAATACTGTAGTTTACTCTTTTAGACAAAACTTTGTGCAAAAAAAAAGGAGGAAAAATAAGAGGAAGCCACTTAAAATTAGATTTTTTATGACTTAATGCATGAGAGGAAGCCCATTTCAGCTTTGAAACAAAAAGAATAATAATCATATGATGGGAATGTAAAGAGGAAGGAAAATGTTTTTGCATGTCTAACTAATCTTCTCCACTTCCCCTTGTGAGGCGGCGATGCATAAAAAATGATCATGACAGCAGCGTGGCTCGGCGGCATGTTGAAGACGACGAATCCGTACAAAATCCTACAAAATACAGAGTTTTAAAAGCGGTATTGTTGGATTTTACAAGAGAAGTTTTAAATACAGATGAGACCAAATGCAAGCGTAACCTGAAATGGTCAACTTGATCAACAAGTAGTTACTGTATCTGTGTTTGTGTGGTCAGAAGTTGCGATTCAGCGCCGGATGAGGCGTGTTCTCTTTACAGGTTCACACTGACTCATGTCATCATCCATCCATGCATGTTCCTCTAACAGCTTCACAGTTCTGAAATTTGATGTGTAATAAACAAATAATAATAGAAACATAAAGGTGAAAAGAAGAAAACATTCAAGGCCAGATTTTGCTAAGCACCTTTGAGAGGTCAAAGTTCACCAGCACTGAGGCAGGTTTGTACAGACGCTGCCACCTACTGGATCCACTCATAAACTGCACCTTTAAGCCAACCTGACGTCCCCCCTCTGTTTGACACGCTGTCACCAACTCGGCCCACTAAGATCCAATTTTCCCATGTAAAAAATAAAGTGCATTTGGGCTGTTGTCGAGCGACGTCATGGCCCTACGTGTTGAGGATGGGGGGGCAGTCAGTCACAGGTTCATTAACTTCTGAAACGATGAAAAAAAAACCTGCGAGCACCAGAAGCTGTGAAGTTTGTGGCAGTTAAATAGAAATAAAAAGGGTCTGGAGGAGCAACGTTATAGGTAATATTCAGCATCATACCATTCCAGTCGCCATGCATTTGCAGAATTAACAACAACAACCCGTCTGGGCCAAAACCGAGGCACGAGGAATAGGTCCACGTCTTCCCTCAACATGATCATCACAGCTTCGTGTGAAAGCAGTTCCATTGTCTTTCCAATGTTCTGAACGCGGGACAGAGCAAACCTTTAGTCCAGAATCCCTCTTTACATTTGAAACTGCTCACTGAGCACACAATAAGAATCAACACAGAGTCTCAGGAACTCCTATTGGAGCTGATCTGGTGTCAGCTGTAACTGTAAGTCTCTGTAGGCTCAGAGCGTGGTCTGCAGAGTGGGATCCAGACAGCCTTCCTGCTCCGGGGACTCGATGTAGTTGGCTGACTCCTGGAGTTTCAGCAGCATGGCCATCTGGGAGGAGAACAGCAGGGGTCAGTTTTACAAAGGTACACGAAATACAACTTGAAGCATTCTGTAATTGTTTATGGTAACTAACGATTACTGCACACACCTCAGCTTGGTCTGCATGACACTGACTTACATGGTAGCTTTCTTTTATTTGTGTGTAAATGTGTGTGAATAAAAAGGAAACTATAAGACAAATTAATATCTGATGCAAATATGTGTAAGACTTTTACTGTTTTAACAGAATTAGCACTTTTCAAAAGAAACTAGACAGAGCTTGCTGTATAAACAAGGGAGCACACAAGCAGTACGCTGGTCCTCATGAGGACCGGATTTCATTCATGCGTACCAGAACCCACTGCCCAAACGCGCATTTGCGGACCAGCGCTGCGCGGTCCCGATGGGAGAACTCTAGATCTGACGAGCTTCACATCCTGTTGCAGCGCAGTGAATGAGTGATCACATGACCTCTGAAGCTAGGAGACACACAGGCAGGACCTCTAACACACACACATTCACAGCATCTCCAATGCGCCTGGCACCGCGCCTTTACGCGCATGCAGGCTCGGCTCCTTTGGCGCACGCTTCAACACACACACAATCACAGGACATCCGACCCGCACGCACGCAACTCACACATGCCCAGGAGGGGTGCAACGGGTCACAATAGATCCATAACCTGTATGGATCGCCCTCTATGGTTCGGGACACGGTTCACGAATCCGCGCTCGTGCGTTTTAACCAGAGCGTTTTAACCCGTGCCCAACCCAACAGCTCGCGGCGCGCTCTGAATCAGCTGATAAATAATTCCCCTCTGAGAAAGACGTTCATTTTGTCATCACATATCAAGTTCTCTCTGCCAGAATCAGTTATTTTAGTTAACCAGAACAAAGCATCACTGGATCATTAACGGATCCATTCTCTGATGCATGCGCCAGCTGATCTCTCTGATAGAAAAGACTCATCTATTTCTGTCTAAGATAACGTGTTGTTTTGGACTTTTACACGAGCTAATGCACGTTATTACTAACGGTGTTCAGTCAGGAGCGATTAGAACACCTTGATCGTCACGCCCCCCCCCCCACCTGCTGCAGCTGTCGGCAGTGAGCGGCGCTGTCAGACCAGAGAGGTGACAGAAGTCTTTTCACCATTTAATTTGTTTTTATACGATTAAACATTTTATTTAAGCATAGGATTGACACCTTGAGTTAAATGCTGTGGATTGAGCAGAAAAATGTTGCTACATAATAAATAGAGATCAAAGTTTTTTGTCTTGCTGATGCATGAGACCTCCCCCCCCCTCCCCCCGGCGTGCGTACCAGACAAGAGCGCCAGGTTCTCCCTAGAGTACATGGTATGAAAAGTTGTGTGCACCCCTGTGTATAAAGTCCTATCCATGTCTTCTGCCTTCTAGTGGTGGATATAATTATTGCAGGTGGCAAATGTCAATTAAAATATAAGGTTAGTAGAACTAGTTTCAGATTTGAAAGGAACAGGACAGGAACTTGATCTGTCATCACCCGTTTATACACTTCCTGCTCCTGTAAACGTGCACTTGCGGCTCTAAGTATTTTCAATCAACATAAACTGAGACTTGACTCCCGTTATCTCTCACCAGAGGGTCTGACTCCAGCGTGCTGGGTGGAGGTGTATCTTTGGGAGGCTTCTTCTCTTCACTAAGCAGCCCAGTGCTGGGAGGTGGTAGGTGGAAGAGCCTGGACTGGTCCTGCTGTGCATTGGGCCAGGGGAGAGTCCCTCTCACCCACTCCACTGGATCTTCCCACACTGCTTTATGACCGCGTACCTGAGAGGACAAACAGGGCTGCTGTAGGGCCAGATTTTTTCTTTAAGAGTATACATATAAACGTGTGCTCACCTTGATGCCATCCTTGGCTCCCTCCTGCAGGTATGGTATGATGGAGTGGTTCCACAGGTCGATGAACCACTGCCTGAACTCTTCCACCGACACTGGGCATGACAGGAAGAAGCAGGGACCTGTAGGAAGCAGCACTTCCTGTTAAAACCTACTAACTCCACACAGTTAGACCAAACTGATCCTGCATCACCTGAATCTCACCTATGAGGAAGTCTGAGGTACTGTGTTTCTCCAGGAAGGTGTGCAGGTGGTACCACAGCTGAGGGATCCAGTCGAGAGCACGGAGAAGTACCTGGCGGTGAGCTGAGTTGTGCTCCTCCTCCGGGTAGGTCTCCATGGCTTTCCGGTGCAGGTACCTCAACAGGAACCCGTTTGCTGGTTCCACATTATTGGAGAACGTCACCATCCTGTCGCCAAAAGATGAAGTTTATTTTATCCACAAATACGTAATAGGGAAGAAAAGGTGAGAACATAATCTGGCTCAGTGCGTACCTAAAGCTGAGGTGCAGCCCGTGATTGGACGACATCTTCACAGGCTGATTGGTTGTTCCGATAATGTACGGACTGAAACACCAAACAGAGGAAACTGGGTTTAACGTTTATGAAACAAGTCTTAGTTTAGGTGTGATGTGCAATAACTGAAGGACCCACCATTTGTGATACTTGCAGGTGAGCGCTCCGTTTACGAGCTCAGTGATGGCTGCTGAATCACTGATGTCATCTATGATAACAACCAATGGCAGCTCTCCTCCACTCTCCCTGTCAATCTGATTCGCCACGTTTGACAGATACAACTGCAAATCCTGTAAATAAAAAAATAAATGAATATAAGGGAAAAAAAACTAATTACTGTTAAAACGCTGGGTTACGTTGTACCTTCTGTGACTGGTGGTGCATGTTGAAGGTGACGGCGGCACCGCAACCCAGAACACACGACTCGCGCTCAGCGTCCGGCGAGTCCATCTGGCTGCGCTGCAGGAGGTAGTGGGACAGACGCTGGGCCAGATATGTCTTTCCTGTCCCGCTGGGTCCAGACAGAACTAGGCGTCTGTGCTTCATCAGCAGGCTGATGTAGTGCAGCATCATGGGCTTCGGGATCAGAGTCTCAAACACCAGCGAGTCGATGCTGGTTTCTCTCAGACCTGGAAAAGGTGAGAGCATCACTATTAACGACTCAAGTCAAATCAGACAGAAACAAGCATAAAATGTATGAAATAAGTTAAGAATAAAACCGGTTTCAAGATGTAAATTTTGATAT
Source organism: Callopanchax toddi (assembly GCA_006937965.1). NCBI lineage: Eukaryota > Metazoa > Chordata > Actinopteri > Cyprinodontiformes > Nothobranchiidae > Callopanchax > Callopanchax toddi. Next base: position 1,190,759 of record SSNR01000091.1, read on the forward strand.
TTGAGAAGTATTTGTCAGTTTTATTCAATTATAGAAATGATGTAATTTAAAAATAATTAAATAATGATCAACTGCAACAGTCTCTAATGGTACTGCTAACCTTTTAAGGTGATAAAGATCTGAGCAGGCCCATTGTTGAGACACTGATGAGGTGAAGTCTGGGGGGTGTCCCCTCCCATCACCCTCTGCCCTCCGTGGCTCAGCTGATACATGAGCAGAGAGTCACAGGTCAGACCCAGGCTGGCCGTCGGGTCCACGTGACTCAAATAGTCCTGGAAAACAAAAACACAACTAGGTGTGAGTGAAAAATAATCAAAGCCACCTGATTAAGAAGTCAAAATGAGACTTACTTTATACGTCTTAGCGATGAGGGAGTCCAGAGAGGCCCAGTCGGTCCTTTCACTGATCAGAACCGAGCCCAGGTAGAACTCCTGCTTCTGTTTACTCTCCTACAACCCAAAAGAGCTGATCAGTAAAAGGACTTTCTATCATCTATATATTAAAACTGTTTGTGTTTACCTCTGCTTGATCCCCAATACGGACTAGAACTTTTACACACACTTCATCATGCTGAGACACACTTAGTGAGTCAACAGAGGACACTTCTAAAAGAGAAGAGCCAATAATGAATTATGCATACTGCAAGGCAGCATGGGAAAAATCTATAAAATGTTTGAGCTTTACCTAAATCTTTACAATCATTCAGGCTGAGGCTGAAGGACTTAGTGAGGGACATGCTGATTGGCTGCCTCAGCGAGGGGCCCAGGAGGGAGGCCAGGCCTGAAGGCTGGGATGTGGACATGGTGGGACCAGAGCTACCAGAACCGGACTGACTTCCTGTTTTCAGGTGGTCGTTTTCTGTCTTCAGGTTCTCCACGGTTGACTAGAGAACACATCAGATTTCAGCCATAAGTTCAGGCTGCAGGTTCAAGCTCACACACAGACAGGAGACACAAACCTGCATGTTGTGCATGGCTTCTCTGAGCTGCTCCAGCTGATGTGCAGAACTTAAGGCCTCTAGCCGGATGTCTGTCAGCTCCCTCTCTTTCTCCCAGAGTTCAGAGCGTAACTCTGTCACCGCCGTCTCGCCGTTCTCTCCCTCTTCCGCCGTTTCCATGATCCTGAGGTGGCCGAGAAGCTTTCATTAGAGACAGACCGACGAACAGAGGCTGGACTCGTTGTCTTTGTACTCACACTGAGGAGGAGGCAGACATTATGAAGGATGAAGGCAGGTTCTCTCCCATTTCTCCACCTTCATGAGCCATCTTTGGAGAGTTAGGAGCCGAGGAGTCTGGGGTGGCGATTTCCTCAATGTCTGAGTAGGTTTTGGAGCCTTTCTTAATGCTGAAGGCCTTGTTGAAGGAGCTCCTCAGCTACACAGAAACACAAGAGCAGAAAACATAAAGAAATTAACCATCACTCAATAATAAAAGAAGGAAGTGTTAAAATTAATCACATGCTCTACACTAAAGAATAGTTTGTCACTTTTCAGCTAATAACATGTCATTATTTGATTAATGTGAAATTAATAGAGAAATAATAATATGGCAACATGTAAACCTGCAGAGATTATTTTCAGGTTTTGTTTTGAGAGTGAAGTGATCAAACATTTCATAAAACCTGTTTAAAAATGAAATGATCTTTGTGGTATGGTGACCGACTGCATAGGATGACGTTGCCACTATTTTTTCTTAATATAACCTTCTGTCATTTTCATGTTTCACATTGAGTCTAATGTTAAAATGACAAACTATTTCTTTAGACTTTCAGTCATTACATGTAGTACCAACAGTGTTGGGTCAGTAAAAGTTACAACGATGACAACAAATGTTTATTGGAGAATAAAACATGTAATACGTTAAATAAGTACATGAGGAGAAACACAATTAATAAACACATTTAATGAACTTAATGGTCCATGTTTAGGTTCTTCATGTCTGCTGTTTGCCACTCAGACTGAATTATCTTTAATGTTCTTGGATCAGGGAGCTGATTAGTCAGTGGTGTCAGAGGTCAACCAGCAGAGATCTGTAGTTTCAAATCATGCTTTGTGAGAAAAACCTTAGAGCAGCTGCACAGAGATGACACTCACCTCAAAAACCTGAAACAGTGAAATAACACAACACAGAGGAGGGAGAGACTCGTCACACTTCATCCATGCTGCTCGGTCATTTTTAATCAGCACAGTTTTCACACAAACAGCAGGCTGCGTGGAGGGAAAACTCACTCCTAAAACTGAAAGCTCTCATTCTCACCCAGCTTTTCTTCTTCTTCTTCTTTGCGTCTTGATCCTTTAAGCTTCCTAAACTTGACATGCTGGTCAAACTGTTGAGACTGGAGATGCTCTCACATGAGTTCTGACGCCGGATACGTATGTCTGGGGAAAAACACAAGAAAACTAATCATCAGTAAATCCAGCGTGGTTCAGACAGAGAGGGAGAGACAGAAAGAAGAGCTGGTTGAGGCGCAGACCTTTTATGTTATCTGGGTTGTTTAAGGCTCCATGGATGGCCGCCTGAGCTTCTTCGTTCCTGGTCTTCAGAGAATCGATTGTCTCTCGCAGCTCAATCAGCTCAGAGTCCTGAATGAAAGATTAACAAACATCACACAGAGGTTAGTTTTAAAACTCAGAGAGATGCTACTAGAGGGCTGAATTGCCTCTTTCTGCAAAATACTCCAGGAATTGGCATTTTGAGCATGGTGGTGGTAAGTTTCTTATGTTACCATAATGTTACATTACAAACATTATGTTACATAATGTTTCTTATGTTTGACTCTTTATGGGTTTATAATGAACTTGATCCTCCTCACAGTGTCAGCAAAAGGACAAAGAGTCCAGAACAACAGAGTCTTTCTGCTTGAGTTGTTATCTTCTAAAGTCGATCCACTTTACTCTAAATGGAGCCACCGGGTCCATCTTCTCAAGGTTAAGGAGTCTCTGCTGCAGGCTGAGCTGCACAGGTCAGTGCACTGGCACTAACAACAAAGACTGTTCCCAGACGGAGCTTTCAGAGGGAGCAGCAAGGCGTGAAGAACTTAGAGAGATTCCTCACATTTATACGCCGAACATCACCTCGGTTCACCAAAACGGGCTGAAGAATGCAGGAATGTTGCTGTCTGAATGCAGCTTTAAGAGTGTTTTATGTATCGATCCTCTTTTCTCCTCTCGTACCAGCTCATCCCATGATTCTTCAGCCTGAACGTCTAAGCTACATTCAGCTCCTGCTGGGATCAAAGTCACCTCCCTCCACGCTGGCTCTGCACTGGCTGCTCTTAAAGAGAAATGCTGGAATGTGTCTGGAATTCAGGTCTGTGTGAGCGTTTGAGTTTAATGGTTCGGCTACCTTCTGTTCGTGGCTTATGGACAAACTCTGCAGCCGTGACGTCATCAGGGCCAAACTCTGCTCGAAGGCCGCCACCAAGTTTGCCTGTATAGAAAGGATAGAAACAAAAAATAAATACAAGATCATAAAGTACTCGTCTCTGAGAGGATTTGATCAAGATGCTAATACACCGATGTTTATCTGATCTCATTTAAATGGAGACAAAGAGCGAGGAGCCTAATGAAGCTGAAAAGATTCAGTAGATTTGCTGCTCTTTAATCCTTGTAAATAAGTTCAGTTAAACAAGACAATGTCTATGAAAAAAACGTCCTCTTCCTTAATTTATTTTGCACAAATACAAGAAAATTACTTTTTCTTCTTCTGTGCGGAATATAATAAGAAATATAATCAAACAGGCCTGGTATTAATCAGACACGTCATGGTTTTGTGTTTGGTGCATTTGACTTGGATTAATAAGGTCATGAATATTTAAAAATCCGTAGGGAAGACGAACATAATTAAATACAAGACTGGTGTGTTCTGCAGGAAATCACGTTGAATATTTGTGTTGTGCTGCTGAACAAAGAAAAACGCAGACTACAGTCCTCAGACTTGTTAGGTAGAGATAAAGGGTTTTTGTATTAAAGCTAAATGAGGAAGGTTCAGGAGGAGATGCTGCAGGGATCACGAGTAATGTGCCACGAGAATAAAAGGAGCAAAAATTTTGCTTTTTCCACATAAATGAAGAGTAAATTATTTGGTAAGTGAGAGAAAAGACAACTAATGTGCTACTTTTATTTGAAACGATGACTCAAACATCAGATCATGGTTCATTTAACATGTAGTGGTAAAATTCTGGGTAAAATAAAATAACATGGGGTAGGATAAAATGTGACAGAAGTGAGAGATTGAAGAAATAAAATGAGAATCTGGTATTCTGGGCACAAAAATTGTGAATTAAAAGAGGATAATGTCAGAAAAAATCAAGACATAATTCAGATACCTTGGTACTAAATCACAACAAGAAAACTGGTGCAACATTTATACAAACGTCACAATGTAGTTCCAGTTTTGACGTGCAGGAGTACCAATTCAGTGTGACTCAAAATGAGAATTTGCACATTTTCTCACACTTGTGTGTCTCCAAGTAGCTGCAGCCCAGTGAGATACTGGCTTTATCATAAAACAGGCACAATATGAAGCTTCAGTGAACGTCTCAGTCTCTAGGTGTCTGCCCACTCAGGCTGATGGGTCAAAAAGTTAAGTGAGGAGTATTTAGAAGTAAAATTAGACAGAAGGGCCGTTTTTACCTCATTTCTCAGTTGTTTTTTTTCCTGGGTTTCTGGTCTTTTATAAGTAAGCTTTATTTGATGTAAAATAAACATACCATATACATCGTCTGCATGAATTGGGAGTCTTGAAATTAGAATTTTTTCCTCACAGTTTATAATAAATTTCATGAAAATATAAATTAGAATTTCAAAGGGTCTACAGGTGGCACAGGGTCCTTTATCCTTGGTGTATCTTTGTATCCTTGTTGCTATTTTTGCAATAGAAAATATATTTTTTAAATCCTTTAAGAGGTGCATCATTTAAAAAAGTCAAAGCTATTCAGGGATCTCAGAGTAATGCTCTGAAAATGGCTCATACAGTAAAACAAACGTTACATACGTTAGCCGTCAGCTGAGTGGTCAGGTTGGACACCTTCTCCTGCGACGACTCCAGTTCTCTCCTCAACATGCGGATTTGCTGTGAGGAAGAATGAACTCTTAATCACAAAGCATCAAAACACAGTTTTAGCTGAAAGTGGCTGATATGACACAAATGAGGTGATCGTAAAATGAGCGTGTTCTCTAACGGACGTCAGGGATGAGCTGATGGATAAAAAAGAAAGAAACAGACAAGACAGCAAGGGACAGACAGACAGGGCTGTGAAGACAACACTCACCTCCCCCTGAATCCTCTCCTCAGCCTTGGGAAGAAGAGGATTAAAAGTCAAGATAAAACAGAGGAGAGAGGAGGAAAGAAGAGGAGACTAATAAGGAACGGTCAGGTAAAGTGTGAAACAAGAGAAAAGCATCCCTGTCTACACACACATCCAGCTTTCAACACAAACTAATCTACCTGTTTCTGCGTGCTGCTCACACTCACCGAAGAGTAGCTCGATGAGGCGTTTGAAGCCAGGGAGAGTACAGACCCATGAACTGGAGAGTGAACAAGAGAAACTACATCAGGAGCTGAATTTAGAAACAAACAGGGTGAGATTTATAGAATTAAACTACCTTCATCATTGGGATCCCTGAAGGATCCAGACCGAACCATCCCCATGCTGCGTGGGCGGTCGGCCAGCGATAGGGTGCTGCCGAGCGGCGACGCCCCGTACAGCTCCATGGAGGCATCGTGTGCTGGGATGCTGTTGGACCGAGTCATCCTGAGAGGTCCGCCTACAGGACTCGGGACTAATAAAACACTGGTTATTCACCAGTACGGGCCAAACTAATGCACATGTGATTTATTTTAGAGTGGAGATACTCACCCATGGCAGATTTGGAAGTGCGAGGCAGGGAGGTGGGTGAGGACAGCAGTGGGAGGGCGAGTGAGTCAGTCATACTGAGGACAGTGTGAGAGTGTCTCCTCTCTCCTTTCTCCTTCCCTTCCTCCTCAGTTTGAGAGGCACCGTTGAAACTACAGTGATCAAAAAACAGTTTTTAATTAATAATAAATGAATAAATAACAAATTATTGATCATAATAATGATTTTCTCTATGTGTTCAGCCATTAAATATGTCAGTTTTGTGCTAATGAACTACATCAGTATATTCAGAATATACTAGTCATAATTTGTGTTCAATCTGCATTCACTAAATATGAATTAAATCCTATAACATCTACTGTATTTCATTGATTTCAATGCAGAAGGAAGTTTAACTCAGTATTGTAAAAAAAAAAACACTGGTGCAATCTAGTGTTTTTGCAGTCTGTTTACAGACTAGTGCAAGCACAAAAACACAGGCATAAAAGCTTATATGAACACAGAATCTTGCACAAACAGGTAGGCTTTAAATCCAACTAAAATCCAACTAATGCAGTGGTTCTGAGACCCCATCTTAAGTCTAGAATAGGTAGAAGTCAGATCAACTCCAAGTATGACTACCACTGAACTATTTAGCCTTTACTGTTGCACAAATATATATATATATATATATATATATATATATATATATATATATATATATATATATATATATATATATATATATATATATATATATATATATATATATATATATATATAAAGAAAATAATCAAGGTTCTTTGTTAAAAACTTTTTTATTCTCAGGGTCACAAGTCTTTGCAGCTTTTATTTTGTAGGTGTAAAAATGAAAGGTTTGGGACTTCTGATCTAATGTAGTGGCACAAATCAAATCTTGTGTTTATCTGTGTGTGTGGGTGTGTGTGTGTGTGTGTAGGTGTGAATGTGTCTTTCAGAGTGTGTCTGTCTCACATACCTTAAACCTTTCTTTGGCAGTGTGTTTCTGTCTCTCTGAGGACTGTGGGAATTAAACAATGTCATTATTTGAGCGCTAGAACAGGGAGTTATTAGACTTTCACGAACAGGCAGTGGGCACAAAGAGCCACAGTGAGACTGGCAGACAGCTGGTGACAGCCAGTAATTATAACTTCAGTCAGCGGGGCTGCTACAATACTGATAACAGGATTGTAGTAATTACAGCTCTGCAAGCCATTAATGTGCATGTGTGTGTGTGTGTGTGTGTGTGTGTGTGTGTGTGTGTGTGTGTGTGTGTGTGTGTGTGTGTGTGTGTGTGTGTGTGTGTGTGTGTGAGAGAGAGAGAGAGAGAGAGAGAGTGGTTAACTTGTTGTTTAAGTTATTAATGCAAAAAGATTACAATTAAATGACTGTACCAGTAAGTGATTGTAAAATGTTATAGTTTTATTGGAACAAATCACCAATAAAAGATCTGTTGAATTATTGGAGTTATTTTCATTAATAACTTGTTTAAATGCAATTGATTTAGTTTTTTCTCCATTTCAGGATTCATATATTTTAGATTTTTACTAAATCTACTGCTCCTGTCAGTTTTAAATAATAACATTTGAATCAAACTGGCTGTCTGGTTAAAAAGCAGAAGGCTGTGATAAACTGTTTTAAATTTTAAGGTCTTTTTTTCTGATCACTTCAACCATCACTGAGCTTCAAATCCTAGTGGTGCAGTTCCTTAACTGACCAGAAGGTGGCATTAGACAGCTGCTTAGAATGTATTTCTGTGGTTTGAATTATTTACCAGAATCTGCCAATGTTAATGTTCTTATTTCACCAGAACTGAACTGACCTGTCTGTGAGAGTCAGTGAGACTTTACTTCCAGAGCTCCAGCAGGATGGAGGACCTCTGTCCTCTGGTTCGTCTTTGGACTCAAAGGGTGTGTATCCTCTCACCAGGGTCTCCTTCCCCCTGTCCTGGTCCTTCTGCTGGGATTCTGGAGCCAGACTCATCTGTAGTGGCAGTGACTCCAGGCTGCGATGCAGCCCAGACATGCGAGGGTAGAGAAGGGGCGAGGTGCTCCCTTCGCTCCTTTCAACCCCGAGGGAGGTGACCTGCCTGGGTCCCAGTCCGATGCTAGGACTGGAAAAGCAGGCAGACGAGTTCACGTTGAGTAAAGGTGCTGGGCTTGGAGTCAGGCAGGAGCTGGACGAGTTTCCTGATGAGCTACAAAGTTCTTGGAGCTTGGAGTAGGGAAGGATCTTTGGAGGCAGACCATCCTGAACCTCGACCTCTAGGTTGTTAGAGTTCAGTTTGTCCACATGGGCTATGGATGGAGGCTTGGCCAGGCTGCGGACCCCAGACAACCTTAGGAAATACAAGGAAAATGTTAAAGTAATGTATAATAATGTCTAAGAGAATAATGTAAGAGCATCGTTACCTCTGTGTGCTGGGTGAGGTCAGCTCCAAGCTCTTGCCGATGCTGGGCGGTCTCAGCCCATGATGCTTCCCTCCATTTTCTGAGGGGGTCTGAGCAGGACTCGCCTTCAAAAACCCACCTCCACACTCCGAGTCAGAAACCACAGCTTTAGCTTTGGCTCTCTCCTTCTCCTTCTCTCTGTCTGTTTGGTTGACAGGACCGGGACTCAGGATCCCACGCCCCCCTGCCTTAGCAGAACCAAGTCCTGAGGTGGGCTCTTTGAGCCTGGAACCCTGTGGCGTTGTGGTTGAAGGTTTGGTTAAAGCGGATCCCGTGTCCACGGTGGTGCTCATTGGACGAGCTGAGCTCGGTCGGGTCAGAGTCAGGGTGCTCGTCTTCGCTGGGCGAGGCAGAGAGCGGTACTGTAGGGACGTCCTGGCAGTTGGAGACAAAAACCCATTTTGGTCGCTACTTGAAACATCCAAACTTGTCTTACGTCCTCCTGCACCTGCACATGGCTTAACAGGAATGCCAGATGTTTTTGGAATCTTCCCCACAGCCGCTGAGCTGCTGGGAATTGAACCGACACCTGTACTTGATGCAGTGGGTATACTGGAAATGTTTGCTCCATTGCTGGTGGTTGTGGGGGGCTTCTTGAAGCCAAAGTTTCCACCAGCTGAAGGCCTGACCAAGCCGGATGGAGGTTTACGCTGCTCACCAGTTCCAGCGCCGTTTCGATTGTCTTTACCTGCATCTGAGGAGGAGCGCTGAAGTCCAGAATTCTTCACCGCTAACCGAGACTTATCCATGGGCTTCCCATCTGACTTGATGGTACCTAGAGGAGAAAACAACTCTGATGAGCTCAAGCAGAGCCAAACCACATTAGGACAGGATATCTAATCTGAACACCTACGAGGTCTGACTGTCTGCTGATTAAAGCTGGTGGGCCAGACTCACAGCCATCTTCACCATTATCACACTGTTACTCCTCTTTTCCATGCTGATAAGCTAAAACTGTTGTCTTTTTCCAGCTAATGCTTCAGCTTTCCAGTAAGTTCATAGTTCTGCAAGTTCCAGCTGTAGAGATGAGCACAGCTGTGGAAAAGTGGCATCTATGAAGTGACTTTTGGCAAAAAAAACCTGTAAAAACATCTGAATTTCTCGACTGATGAAGGTTCTTTGGATATATTTGATTTGGGAAGGACATGAAGGTGATTCCTTTCCATTCTTAACATTTTCCAACTAAAAAGTGATTCTTGTTTGGAAGTTAATATTCTTTTAGACACATAAGCTCTCTGCTGTACACACCACCCACACACGTCTGAAATGTCCAATGCTCATAATTTGTATTTAATGGGACTCATTATGTGAGGTTTATATAGAAGACATTAACAGAGTCAAAGAGCTGCTGTTGCATGAGACCCACCGGCGTGCTGCTGCCTCGGGACATCTGGACTTACTTACAAGTATCCAGAAACCCGCAGAAGATGCACACACACACACATATACACACACATATACACACACATATACACATTTGTGCAGACTTTCTACCACACATTCACATTTGGCAGCATTCAGACCCCACATGAATCTGACACTGACAACAAATTACCCCTGGAGTTCTTTAGTAAATTTGAAAATTGGGTTTATATGTCAAGTCATAAACTTGTATAACCGCAGAAGTTGCTCATTCCAGGAACGTTAGAGCGAAGAAACACACCGTCGGTGCGGTGAGACACACAGACACGGCGCAGACGAGCACATCGAGATGAAGGCTGACTCACTGACAGCAGCAGTGGAGGCAGCTGAGCTCAGTTTGACACAGTGACACAGCAGCCACTGAATCACTACATGTTCTGATTCACCATGAAATAAAAGGTAAGAAAGGACTCGTGATATTTTTTAAGTAAAACGGTTTTAAAAAAGTGTGTGTGGTTCTCCTCTTCTCAGACTCAAGACCAGCTTGGTAGAAGGTAGGATGTATTTTTCCCATCATCACCAGGTAAGATTAGCAAAAAGCCTAAATGAGTCTACACACAGGTTTGTGGTTTGGTTACAGCAACACACAAAAAAGGAAAGCAAATATTTATTTGAGAAAACTGAATTGTTCTATTAATAGACCCGATTGTCTGTTGTCCGATTTATTCTGCTTATGCTAACTGAATTATTGCTTTTTTGTGACTTTGTATTATAAACATTTTCCTCTTGAGACAGTTTTTCTGATTCAGGATCAAACTTTTTTATTTTGAATTTTCTTTTATATCATTCTTGCTAAATGTTGGAACACTGGTCAGACAATTTTCTTCCAATTTATTTATAGAAATCCTTGTAAAAAAAAAAAAAAAAGTCAGCAGATTAACTCACAAAATAAATCAAATTTAAAATGATTTATTTGCAGTTTTTGCTCCTGAAAAGATGTGCAGACAGTTAACTAATGAGACAGAAATGAAGCCAAAGCTCAGACTTGAGCAGTCGACTTCAAACCAAAAGTCTCTGCTCCTCATGTTGATAAACGCTTGAGATCCTGCAAACTGCTGAGGACCTAACAGATCTAATCTGACTTCATCTTCTTGATTAATCACAGTATGACACTCTGACAGATTAAGTAGTCCTGATGACTGATTCCCACTGGTGACATTAATAACAATAAAACCCTGGAACGCAGATCACAGGCTGCTTCAGCACACTTGTTTGGTGTATCCATCATCTCAACAGCTGCAGCGCAAACACAGGCCAGCCCCACAGAACGGTGGCTGTTTGCTCAGCCTCTGACTATCTAGACTGGCACACAGCGTCGTTACTAAAATCCTGTTGTTTTGCATGTCTGTGTGTGTGTGTGTGTGTGTGTGTGTGTGTGTGTGTGTGTGTGTGTGAGTGTGTGTGTGCTTACATAAACAGCGCACAGATGGTGTGCTTTAAATGCAGCTGCACAATCCCTGTCACTGTATTCATTGTGTGTGTGAGTGAGAGAGTGAGAAAGTGTGTTAAGTGTGATGGGTGAAACTTTTCAGTGCTTGCACAATCAAAGATCGATGTGCACACACACACACACACACACACACACACACACACACACACACACACACACACACACACACACACACACACACACACACACACACACACACACACAATGTTAGAAGGACAGTCTGAAAAGCCTTTATTTCAGTTCTATAAATTCAGTGTTCAGCACCAAAAATAGATGGAGGACATGAGGGGAGAAAACACAGTCGTCCCGTCTGTGTGTGTGTGTGTGTGTGTGTGTGTGTGTGTGTGTGTGTGTGTGTGTGTGTGTGTGTGTGTGTGTGTGTGTGTGTGTGTGTGTGTGTGTGTGTGTGTGTGTGTGTGTGTGTGTGTGTGTGTGTGTGTGTGTGTGTGTGTGTGTGTGTGTGTGTGTGTGTGTGTGTGTGTGTGTGTGTGTGTGTGTGTGTGTGTGTGTGTGTGTGTGTGTGTGTGTGTGTGTGTGTGTGTGTGTGTGTGTGTGTGTGTGTGTGTGTGTGTGTGTGTGTGGTTGGCTGGCAGGAAGGGTGTGGGCGGTGATGGGCATTTGATACATGGCACTGCTTTTAAAAAGCCCAGAGGGTGGGCTGCAGCTGTGGACGAGCACATCTGAAGGAGACAGAGAGTGTGTCTGTAACTGTGTGGGTGTAAGAAAGGAGAGTTTAACAGGCAGCTTGAGAAATCTGTCAGTCTGTTCAACTTATCAAACCATGTCAAGAGTACCTATTAAACATGGCCATCTCTGTGTGTGTGTGTATGTGTGTGTTTTGCACCACTCACCAGCCACTTTCAGCCCACTCTGAGAGGTGTGTGTGATTGGAGACGTGACTCCCACAGGTGGGTTTCTTCCTTTCTTCAACCCATTCCCATGACCTAGAGTCTGCGGTTTCTTCAGCTCTCCTTTGCCTCCTTTCCATTTATTAGCAGATTCTGACTTCAGACTCCCGGTATCGTAGGGGCCGCCCCCTTGGCTCTTACGGCCCGGTTTGCTGTCATCAGAGTCCCAGGACAGACCGCTCTCCACTAAAGATCTCTTCTCTGCATCTGTTCGCATCTACAGAGACAGATAGACACGTGTTCTGAAATAACATGACCAAAAAATGTCCAGTATTCCTGAGAAGAAAAAAAACCCAAACAAGGGAATCAATTTGTGACTAAATAAACCCAAAGAGGGTTTATTATATCATATGTTTCAAACACAGATACAAGCACATGATTAGTGACCACAAATACAATAATCCAAAACATTTGCTGTCTACTAATATGAAAGGGTATTCTGTGAAATTGATTTCAACTCACACAAAAATAAACCCGATTCAGATTTATTCAGATGTTATATTTAGTCTAAACATTCTGTTATTTATTTAATTTAGGGCTGTTTTTACAGAGGGGAAATAGTGTGGTAGCATTGTTCAGTAACTTGCAAAATACACTAAAAACACTATAGGTTTTCACTCCTTAGATATTGATGTAAATAGTGAAAAAAAATCATGATTTCATTGTAAAAATATATCATGATTTATTTTTGCCATATCACTCACTTCTAAAGAGTCTCCATGTGAAAAAATCCCTTTAGTTGTGTAACTTGGAATTCGATCATACTGCATTTGGCACGAAGCTGCAAAAACCTAAGACATATGTTCTTTGAAGATACAGTAAAACTGATCTCAAACCTTGACTTTCAAATTAAACTTTTACAACTTTTTTAAATAAATGCATCCGTTCATATCTGTGATGCCTAAAGGCTGTCTGAGCAGAAAAGATCACCCGCTCTCTGATGTCTCCTCTTACTCAACTAAATAATTTTCTCTATGTATAAAAAAAACCAGAGGTAGACTAAATCAGCAAAGGAAGAAACTCCTCCTGCAAAAACAAAACGTGTGTACGGTTGACACACACCACATGACACCAAACCAGATGCAGAGTGTGACACACACACTTGACCGAGACAGAGAAAACAGACAACACAGTCTGAATACAATTCAGCGAGGAAGAATGTAAAACATATAAACAAGAGGAAGTATGACGATAAGGTCATAAATCAGGTTAGCCAAGACTGCCTTGAATTTGTGTTTAAGCCTGTGTGTGTTTACTGGTTTACTGGTTGCACAATGCATCAGGAAGTGTATGAATACAAGTCTGTGTTTGTGTCTGTTTGGACTTTTCACCCAGTGATTTTTACTGAGTTCCTGTTCTTTGAAAACCAGTAAACCCCACAAGCAGGGTCCTATCACTGAGGCAGAAACAACAGGTCGTCATTTCCTCGCACGCATTATTTGATTGTTGATATGGTGAAATAAACATCTGAGCTGATAACGTGACAACAAATGAATACATGTCTGGAGATTCATGTCTGCCTACAAGTGGACATGAGGAAGTGCTTCATTTGACACTTTTTTCCCCCATTGTCTTTCTCCTCCAGCCTACATCGGTGTCCTATATGTCAAAAAATAGGTGGAAAACGAATGAAAAGTCAAGAGTTATCTTTGAGGAAATTAAAAACAACAGGAACAAACAGGAAACTGTGGAGTGGTCTGACAGAAAAACACAGACAGGGATGAAGGTTTGGGGCACAAAGAAAAATATCAGTGAGTGAGAGACTTTGTGGGGTGCAAAGAGATGTAAGTGATGCATGGTTGCCATGGTAATGATGCCATAGGGGTCTAATGGTTGCTATGGCTCCTGCATCTAGGCATGGTGGGAGGTTCTTCCGGCTCCCTGGCCCGGCTGCAGGACTGCAGATGGTCCTGTGAGCCCATGTGTGTGTCTGTTTTGAGTGTGTGTGTGCAGATGGCTATGCTCTAGACCTGTGCTTCATTATATGTGAACAGACAAAGCCTCACACCCTCAGCATCCATGTGCTTGGGTTGCTATGGTTACCCTGATTCCCTCTATCTACCCCCCTCTGTCTCACGCCGTCTCTCCTCCTCTAACATCCCACAACATTAGACACATCCACCACACTGCGGAGGTGTGACCTAAATCAGACACACTAAAACACACACACTAGGGCTAATGTAGCTACAGATGGATCCTAAAGAGCATCAAGCGGAGCTGTGAACAGGATGTTAAAAACACAGAGGTCGTGAGCTTAAATCCTCTAATCCCTCACTGACAAGAGATCACAGCATGCATTTACAGCATCAATAATTTATGAGGACAAAAATCTTTTTATTTAATTGAAGCCAATCAGGCTGAATAAACTACAGGCTTTAAAAAAACTGATCAAATGAATAAAAAGTACAAAAAAATCACATCATTTTTAAAAATAATAAAGTATTTTTATAAATATAGTTCCAATAGTTGACTACATTTACAGCTCTTGGATAATATATTATAAGGTTCCTAACTCAGGCTAAAAGGGAACTTGGATGCTGCTACCCAGCATGCAGTGCATTTGTTGCAGCCATCATTGATCGCTGCAGATGCAATAAATATTCCAGTCATGTGTAGAACACTTAGTCAGGCTTCCTTCTGCTGGTTGTTTGTGCCCTCAGAGTGTTTGATGCATCACTCTGATCCTCAGCAGCATCTCAGTGTATTAATGCATAATCAATAATCACTGCAGCTAACATACACACTTCTAGTGCATCTGTGTCAGAGAGCTGTTTGTGTGTGCGTGTGCGTGTGTTTCGTACCACAGTGGTTGAGTTTCTGCGGGAGCCGATGGGAGTGTTGGGGAGGGAGTTGAGAGTGGGACTCGTGTTGAACTCCTCAGAGCTCAGGTTGTCCGACCCGTCACTCAGACCGCTGCTGATGGAGCTGCTCTCATCCCAACTAGAAGAAAACAACAGAGAGGACATACGTGATAAGTATTCATCCATCAGGGCCGCAGTTTTTAAGAGTATTCCATATTTTAATTATGTTGGAGTAAAAGAAAATATTAAAAAGTAACAGATAAATGGTTAAAATAAGCTTAAGACATGCATCTTGTGCTATATGAGGAGAAAATCAGATTAGACTCAAAGGGACTCATTTCCTGCAGGTATTAATCCAGACAGAGCAACATGTATACCAAAGCATGCAACCCACATTACTTCCTTTCATCATCATTTCCCACCTGTCATTGGCCGACTTGGCTCTAGGTGGTCCTCTGAATAAATACTCAGGGACCTCGTGTACAACACTGTCTGTTCTAGATACCAAACTTTCACATTGCGTTAACAATCTGCAGCCGGAAATTGTACTGAGATGATCTCAACCCACACACACAAAAATAGCACTGAAGAGCGCACGCCGATGCATGCGCCCACGAGTGCACGCAGCAAGGTTCCAGGACTATCAGGTCTGTTTATGACTTTCCTGAGATAAATTATTCAAAATATGTCAAATAAAGGCAGTGATGCTTCTACAGCAGACAGCTATGGAGATATATAATAAAATGTTCTGCTCAGATATTGCAAGTCTAAAAATAATTTTTATTATCAACTTAATTTATATCTATTTCAACCCAGTGAAACATTACTCTATAAAGAGCAACAAGAAAACAGAACATCTTAAAACAATTGTATTACTGCCTGAAACATACGTCAATTTTATTTTATAACATTTTCAATGTATAAACTTCATAAGAAGTGTAATGAAAAACAAGATCTACAGACATGCTGATGCTGATGATAGTGGCTCATTAGTTACCATGGTAACCACACACCTGGGTCTCACACCCTGACCTGCAGCCTCAAAAAGATAGTCGGGGGACACTCAGGAGTTTAAACTATGCCTCAATTCAACAGCCACTATGTGCAAACTAAAAATCATTGAATCCATTTGTGAAAAATCAGTGATAGTATCATGTCATCACACAATGTGTAATACATGTAAAGTATTTGATATTAGAAATAGATTCTTAGCAAACATTTTGGAAAGTTGAGACAGCTTAAAGAGTGCAAGACCTCGGTCACATTCTGTTGAACACCAAACACATCTCTAAATCTCTATTTCTAAAAATATCAAAGTGTGACGGTTTAAAAACCATTAAAGATCAGTAACATAAAGTCCAACTATCTGTGATCTGTTTACATTTTAAATAATGTTTCTGCTTTAATGTGTGCTTGAGCTGTAGAGCTCCAGTTGTTAAATGTATCAACGCTGTTCAATATTCTGCTATAAAAAGTCAAAATCCACCATTACTGATAGAGCTGCATGGTTTGACAGTTTATTTACATGAGGATTTCCAAAGCTTTGGGAGAAGAAAATCCAAAATTAAAAACAGAAGATGAGCAGCAATAAGGGCGCTTTGCACTGAAGAGTTTAATGCTACAGAAACCATGTAAAATCCAGGACATCTGCAACATTCATTGATTATTTTGAGTTGTTGCACCATTCACTTCTGAACACAGGTGTCTAGTGTCAGTATTTCATCAGGATCTATTGAGTTTATATTCAGTGGTAAGTATAGCCGTTGAATGAAAATCCAGCTGATTCCATTTGGATTATTCTTCAACACCTTTCATTGGGCAATCCATTTGGATTGACCGCATCCTGACTGCAATAAAATATACAGTAATCTGACAAATGTGTCTGCAGAAAAGCTGCAAATACAATTAGAAGAGATGTGTGCTTTGGCCAAACATACTGACTTATGGGAAGGAGAAAGACAAGAGAAAAAGGAAAGGAAAATTAGGAAAATAAAGAAGATGATAAAGAAAAAGATGAGGAGGGGTAGAGTTGTGAGGTGTTTACATTAAGTAGGTCACGTTTAGGAAGTCAGGGTGTGTGTGTCATCTCTCATTGAGGTCGAAGGGTTAGCAGACTGATGTTGAACTCTACTGTAAAGGAAGCTAACAGGGCAGGACTTCTTGTAATGAGGTCATATATTACGGGGCGGAGGAACCGCTGTGGGCCTTCCGGTTGGGTGCCTGTGTGGGTCACACTGTGGCCTAGGGGGAGTTGATGGCGGTGATTTGGGGGGTTGTTGAGGAGGATCTAAGGGCTGGCCCCATCTAGCCTGTGGATATCTGGGAAACCCTCAAAGATCTGATGAGACTTTTCCATCTGAAGTTGCTTGTCTGTCAGTGCTGCTCTGTCTATGCGCCAGAGTCAGATTAGGGTCAAATTTAAGACCGAGTCAATCGCAGGCAGAGAATCCAACAACACCATTCGTCCCATCAATAGATGAATAAATAAATGAAAGAGTTTATCCTGATTTCAGTGGTTTTGCTTTGTTTGTAGATCGCTTTGTTTCACCTTTTAACAATATTGTTTTGCCTTTCTAGAGGCAGAAAAATTCTAAGAAGTGAATGGCAAAGTCGAGGTCAAAGGTCAAGAATTTTAAAAAAGCACCATTGAAATCCAGGAACATGAGAAAATCAAGCACCTCTGTGTTGCAGCTTCAAATCAAAATTAGTTAATTTAGCAGAAAATCATGTGGAGATATTATTAGTTTATTTTATGACAAAATATCTAAAGACATTTAATAACTTTCTACAAAATAAACACATTTCCCTTAAAGCCGATTGTAAATCCATTTCCCTTAAAGTGGATTTGATTTCAACATAAACACTTCAGTTTACCACTGTTCCTTTGGCTCACTGCTGGGAGATAAACTGTAGTTTTATTTGTTTTAACTGAAGCTCCTTCATATCCTGTTTAAGATCTCAGAGCTATCCTCCAGTCCAGCAGCGCTTTGAAGGAAGGGGAGCTCTTTGTTGAATAATTCAGGTCCGATAGGAAATAGAACAAACGGCCCCTCTGCTGGGTTAGATCTGACAGATGTGAAAACAGGAAGTACAGAAAACAGAAGCAAGGTCAAGAGTCAAAAATAATAACAGGACTGCCTGCAAAAACATAGTGTAGTTGAGCGAATGGTTTCATTCATTTATTTATTAGATTACTTTGATAGTACTACAAAATATATAAATAACTGACCAAAGGAAAAAGTGAGTGATATATGATATATCCTGAATTCAGCCACCTCACAGTCATTTCTAATGTATGTGTAAGAATGTTATGTCTTGGTTAGAAGCCAAACTGCCAACCGGATGATCTAAGGAAATTATAATCAGTCACCCAAGCCCCTCAAATCTCTGACTCTCGAACTCGGTCTCTAAAATCCCTAAAAACCCCTTGAAGGTATCTTCTGTAGAACTTAAGCCTCTTACACTTTTTGAGAATCTGTCCAAGTCCTTCAAAAGTGTTTCAGCCAAGATTACGTTTTCCCAATCGAAATGCAGATTTCTTCCATTAACGTGGAACGGCGCATGCGGTGGATCCACCTCTTCTAGTCCTCTATTTGGATATAATGGAAGGGAGAACTATGCAATGCAAAGAGATTATTCTTGTGCCAAACAAACGCTGATTTGATTTACGCTGCAAAACTTGTCAGTTAAGCTGCATGTAATAAGGCCCATTCTTAACCTCCACCTGACAGCACAATGTGTGCACAACACAACCTCCCTCTGAGCAGAGAGCATGCCATCCACAGCCATCTGCACACAAGTGACTTCCTGCTATTACAGCACCTTGAAAATAAAAGCCACGGTGTATCGCTTACAGAGCAACTTGAGATGTGATTACCTCACACGGAGGCAAATTGTTTCAGGTAAACTATAGTTTAAATAATTCTGTTTTATTAGAAGAATCAATGGTCAACTTAAACCTTTCATTTTTGCAGAAACATGATTTCTTTGTTCCACATATTCTGTGAAGGACCAGACTGCCACACCCACACACTCAGCTTCTTTCAAGAGAAAGGCTGAATAGCTGCTGCTGCGCTAAAGAGCTGCAGTTTATTAAGAGGTTTCTGTGTTCTGTGCATTGCTCAGATCTGAGTGGAAGTGGTCTTTTTTTCCTGCTCGTTATAAAATCTGTCTTCTCTTTAGTGCTGACAATAGATCCAAAAGGAAGGGAAAAAATCCAGAGCAGAAAAAACAGATATTTTTGTTTGGGGCTTGCTGGATCAGTTTTGGATGTGTGTGACTCAGAAACCTGATCCCCTGCACTGGCAGAAACTACAAGTATTATCTGATTAGCGTGCGATCTAAATGAACAATGGTAAAAAAGTGAATAGGAGCTGTTTGGAGGAATGTGAAGCTTCCTGCTTAGAGGTAATTACCTTTAGAGGCAGGAGGTGCATTACAGATGTTGGTGCATTTGAAACTTCCAACTGAGTTCCTACCCCCTCACCTTCACCATGACCTCATAACCATTACCCAATTTCAACCTTTAACCTGCAAAAATCGCTTTTTCATTTGGAACAGTCATTTTCTCAGTGTTTACACCAACTTCCCTAAAGACAGATACAAAGACTAAAAAGCAGCTATTCATGAAGGAACAATGAAACAGAACCAGCCAGGATAAGCAAGTACAAAGTCAATGCAGTGTTACTAATTTAGAGGTTTCAGTCGAACCTGCCAGACCACACTGGATCAGATAAGAACGTGACAATCTGTTGGAGAAATTACTCAATAATCCAGGAACAGAGAGGACGTTCTGCTGAGAAATAACAGATGATGACACAGACACCAGAAACTGGTTTTCTTGTTCCCTCGTGGGGTTCAACACATCTTTTCCAGGGTGATATGTGGACACAACCTTTCCAGCTCCCTTAAATTCATGGAAACTCTGCAGACCTACAGAGGACAGGAACTTTCCGTCTCTATTAAAATTCATGGTGTCACATGGCAGAACCCAAAATGGCTAAATCAGACGCTCTGCTGGTTGTAGTGATGCCTTTTTAGGCAAATGGAAAGCAGGGCACTGCTAGGCTGGAATCAGGAAATTCATTTTAAACTATCAGGGCGCAAATGAAGTTTCTGAAGTTGATATATTTCCTAATGTGTTGAGAGTTGACAGTTTATGATGACCGTTTTTTAATTATTATTTATCTTTATGTTAGCAGAAGTAGATCAGGCCATCATGAAGAGGAAGCAATAAGCCTCTTAGAGCTGAAAACCCCCCACAATATCAAAAACATCACATCCCACCTTTAAACAGGTGTTACCATTTATGGTGTTCAGTATGTCTGATAAATGCTGAAGTGAAATTAAAGGTCAACCATAAAAAGAAAAGGAGAAATTAAACCGTAACTTGAGCTTTGTTTCAGCAGGTTTAGATCTAGACACGAAAAACAGGATCTGGACCCAACCGACTGCACATCAAGTACCTAAAGTGACACTAAACACACATCAGCACACACTAAGAAAACAAAAAATGACTCATTTCTAGAGGAGAGCATGACTGGCCACACCTATTTTCAGCCAGTTTTTTTTTTCTGCAACAAAGCTGCGTTAACAGAACTGACCAAGTGGAGGGAAAAGCTTTAAAAATCCTGTTTAATGAATTCAAACACGCTGATGATGTGCATATCTGAGTGGCCTGCTACCTGATAAGAGGACAAGGAGGGAGAATAGAGTTGATGCGCACAGATGGTTAACAATATGGGTCCCTGGACCTCTTCATCAGCTTATCACCAGGAAACACACACACACACACACACACACACACACACACACACACACACACACACACGGTCATGCAAAGAGATCTGCAATTTATCCAAGTAGATTATAAACATAAAAGACTGTAAAATCATTATTTTCCAATCAAAGCTGTGTAACCTTTCACCGACCCTTTGAAATATTTTTTTTGTTTTGTTTTTGTCTTCTGCACATATAATCCTTTGCTGCAGCCCCTTTTAGGGTCATAGAAAAATTCCCAAAGCAGGCAAAGTCCTTATTATAACCTGATGGTCTCCAGACACCCTGACTTGAGCCCCCACACTCATACACGTCACCGCAGACATGGAGAAGATACAATAAAGTGTACACTAGATTTAGACATGCACGTATTATTTCACCTGCTGTATCATAGTCATGGTTCTTATCAAACCAGCACTGCCAGACAAGCTGTTCTGCAGTTTAATCTGTGATTAAAAACCAGTTCCACCAATTGTTAGGAGCAGTGTCTGGGTGCTCGGGGCACTGGTTGGGTAATTAACAACAAATCTGCCAATAAGAGTGGCTTTTAATTAAAGGCCCAACACGGTCTTTTTATCGCTTCATATTGTTGTGCACTTATAGTTAATCACTGGCAAGACCCAATTAA
This sequence comes from Callopanchax toddi, assembly GCA_006937965.1. Taxonomy (NCBI): domain Eukaryota; kingdom Metazoa; phylum Chordata; class Actinopteri; order Cyprinodontiformes; family Nothobranchiidae; genus Callopanchax; species Callopanchax toddi. Next base: position 1,212,049 of record SSNR01000091.1, read on the forward strand.
AACTGGCCCACCAGAACACAGAGGAATTATTTCCCTTTGGCATTATTTATCATTTCCTGCTTGTCCTGTTTCCACAATGTGAAATGGAACAATGTGTAATTGCTGCATGGACAGCGCTTTAGTGCACACACACACACACACGGATGGACACACCCAGCAGTATGTGGGCATTACAGCGGATTAAAGAACAGGCTGGAGTTAATGAGCTCACAGTTACTACTAATTCCATCTGCCACCAGGATCAGTGGCCACGGCTAAAGGTGGGAGCGGAAAATACGAACACTGCATCCCTAAATGGCAACCGCAGAAGAGAACACCGTTTGAGGGTCATGAACCCGACAGAAAACGGCCTGGAGGTTTAGGTCACTACTGTCAGAAAAGTGTAATGATGCAATGAGCTGCAGGGAATTACTGCAGGTTTGCTAAAGTCATTGGAGGGTTAGTCTAAGCCCAGCAGTTTGGATCTTAACTGGCTCCGAGGTGGGATTGTGTGTGGAAGGATATTGAGGTCCATCATTCTTCCTGGTTTTCCTTCACAAAGGCACATTCTAGAAATGCCTGAGGGCTGTCTGGATGGAAAGGCGAACGCAAGAAAAATCCCGATCAATGAAAGTGTGAGGTGGGTGGGGATGGGGGGGGGGGTAGACAGATGAACACATGGAAGAAAAACTAGAATTCTCCCTGAACAGAATGCAGCACCTCATATCTGCTGGTTGATGTCCCATGATATGAAACAGGACGTCTGCAGAACAGTGGGATGTCCCAGTGTTCACATAAAGACAGAGAATATAAAAATATGAGGGGGGGGGGGGGGGGGGGGGGGGGCTAAAGTGTGAATGCTGACGATGTCTTACTGGGTCATCTTGATCTTCTCATACTGTAAGCTTCAAAAAGGGAGGAGCCCTGAGAAAATGTGCAGATGATTCCTTGAAAGGCAAGACTCTCCTGTATTATCTTTCCAGCCTTCTTAGTCAACTCCAACAGGGTTAAAGTTTAAAGGTTAATGCCTTCCAGTCTAAACAAGCCCAGTCTGGGGATAAAAAACACAAACATTCTGAACTTCATTTGCATTAATATTAAGGATCATTCAGATTTGGAGACATTTTTTTTTAAATCCTAAAGTATTTTTTATCTTCTTATTGTAGGAAGCAAGAACAACTTGGGATCCAGATTTAATTGAAAAGTGTTTTAGTAGGTAATGACCTTTGACCTCTAAAATCTTTCTTCTCTTCTTAAAAAAAAGCGCAGAAGAAGGACCGCACTCCCGGGACAACTTTGAAAGGTCTTTTAAATCCTCTTTATAAGCATTTGAGTCTGGGGTGCAGCAGGGTGGAGGGCTCCTCAGCTCCAGCTCAGAACCAGGGAGGAGCTCACAAGGGGAACCCCGGCACGCAGAGGCCCAAGACAGGGGTTGGATCGTGGGGTAGAATTACCTCTGGCCGTCCCACAGACGCGTCAGCTGACTTAACGGCTCTGTGAATTAACGGCGCACAGGGGATGTTTTGGTTTGAAAATGATAGAGAGAAGGAAGGGAAAGTGAGAGAGAAAGAGAGAGCGAGAAAAGGAAAGCAATGAACGGGAAAGAAAAAGAAAGAGCGGGAGGCACCACTTTTGAATAATGCACGCTTCTTCCTGGTTGCTGTTAACTTGAAGCAGCTGTGCAAAAGACAGAGCCAAAGACATGCAGCAGCACAAACACGAGCATTTCCACTGACAGCTGCTTTTTAATCAACAGAATACTGTAAAGAAACAAAGCCCGGGGCAAATTAGACCCACAGCTGTGTGGAGCTGAAAACACAAAACAAATAAGATGAGGCTGATCTGGACACACATGGCACAGCGAACCTGTTGGGTCCAGGGACTTAAAACTCCTGGACAAACAACCCACCCCCCCAACTATCAGGCCTAGAATTAGTGTCAAGCTGCAGAAAATGTATTACTAGGAGAAAAGCGACTTTGCAAAAATTGGGTAAAAAAATATTTTAAATATAACAAATCACAAAAAACCCCACAAAATATTCCATAATGACACTAAACACAGTATTATCTGCATAGTTGTGTCTTGAAGACAAATTAGTGGTCACCTAGCATCACTGTTCTCAGAATTTGCCCAAGAAGACCATAACTCTGACTCATTCTGAATGTCTCCAGCAAACTCACAAAAAGAAAATCACGTCCACATAGCCTTCAGCCAAAGGTTTGTTGGTCAAAGTTGAAACTAAATATTGAGCTTCAGGGGGATAATAAAGGTTTTTATTTCCAGCCAAGTATCTCCTCAATACTGGGTTTTTAACAACGAATGAAACTAAAAGGCGCAGTGAGTATCACATGCTGTCTTTTGTTATTTCTCAATACGACTGTCCCTGGAGAGAAATGAGCTTGGGACTCTGAATGAGTGATGCTGATGAGCTGCAATGATTTACATGTGTTTATTTGGGAAAATATGATGCGTACCATGACGTGCCTACATCATATATTCCATTCTGCGAGTGTTTTGTTGACATGATTCTTGTCAAAATAACACCAGTACGCTGCAAAAATGGTGAGAAATCTCTGTTTTAGAGAAGATATTCAAAGTTAAAGCAGATTAACAATAAAGCATTTAAACAAGATTTGGTATGGATCAATGAACTGTGAACCTGTAGTGCGTTAAGAGGTCAGCATCTCCTCTGTAATCAAATTAAAAGTAAGGAAATACTTGAATCATCTACAGAAAGATGTACAGATAAGATCAAAACAGTGCAGGTGTGAGCATTTTGTTTAAATCAAATCTGACAGGACAAAGAGATTACAAATCCGACTGGAATGCCTCTAAGTACCTGCTGAAGGTCGTCCAAACACAAACTCAACTCCACCGGCTCACGACTAAAGCTCAGATACTCTTTCACTTATTAATCACATTTTAGCAAAGTCCATGTATTTGTGTTTTTGACCATGTGGTGATGACCATCAGGACTCCAGGCGCACCCTTTAAGAGTCCACACCCATCACCTGCTGTCACTTAAAATACACACACACACACACACACACACACACACACACACACACACACACACACACACACACACACACACACACACACACACACTTGTCGTTCACTTAATGTTGCTACAGTGGGTTTAGGAGACATTCCTTGCCCTCAAGCAACTCAAAACACACACTTTACATTCCAGCAAGTGTATTCTGGGTTCCCACTCCCTAATCCTTCAACATATGGAGTCGTTATAAGCATACCATTGCATGCATTCACACTAAGGCTGAAAATGACATCTCAAGTTTGTTGCTCCAACATGAACTGGAGGGATCGTCTCTTACATCAGTCCAAGAAAGTGTCTAAGCTTCTTACTCTTCTCACATCTTCATGAAAAAGAACTTCGCTGTCATGCAGTAACAATATCCTGAGGTCATAATTCACTGCAGCTGCTCATGTTGGCCTTAAAGTTTTCCTCTCATCCTTGTTAAGGTGCACTGTAGTCTGTTTCTTGCTCCTTCGTCGGCTTTGATGTACCAGAGAAGCCAACTAAACCACAGGAGGGATCACTGTGTGAAAATATGAGCTCTGTTTGTGAACACTGGCTCCTGCGTGTACAATAAAAAAGTGGATGTGTCTTACAAACATCTGTTGTTTCACCCCTAGGTCTCCCTAATGACCTTGTTCAATTAGGAACACAACACCAACAGACATCGGTCACATTTAATGTCTTTAGCTGGAAATTTATTCATAATGATCAAGCAAACCTCAAATTATTAGTCACTTGTCTAAATAAGTTGAAAAATACATGAATGAGGGAAGAAATAAACCCTTTGTTCCAGGCTTATGAGGCAGAGATAACGTTTGATCTCATCTTTTGTTTTGGGGAAGTTTTTTGATCCACCTGTCTCCATGTAACACCATTAAAATAACAGTTTTAAACAATGAAGGTAAAGCTAGCAAAAATAAGGCCTTTTGGCATTTGCTTTCAAAATTTCAGGTGGTGACCAAAAATATCCACACTTCAAAGCACCTGTCTAGCCATTTTCCTGCACTCTCTCAGATCAGGGAGGGAAAACCCAGATCTCCCTCTCCCCAACAACACTCTCCTGGGGAGTGTTCCAGGGCATTCCCAGACCAGAGAGGATATGGAATCAAATTCTGGTCTGCCTCTCCTCTTGATAAAGCATGCCAGAGAAACCTCCAGAGAAAGAAAACCAGGAGGCATCATAATCAGGTGCAGTAACACCTCATTTTGATGAGGAGGAGCAGCAGCTGTTTTTCTTTAAGTCTGAGCCCAGACAACATATAGGGGAAACGCCCATTTCAGCCACCTGGTCAGTGGTTAAACCCTGCTGCTTTTAAACCACAAGAACTTTTCAATATTCTCTATTCTTTGCATGAGCTGGAGATGATGATACATAGCAGATCTACTGCATGCCTTCAGGCCTTTTTAGATCCAAACTTAGAGTCAAACTCAAACTGTACAAGACGGGTCACTTCTGATGATATGGCATTGATTGATTGGCAGAAAGAAACTGAGTTACATTCAACTCATTTAACCTTATAAATTTAAGAAGCATGAATCCAATGATCCCTACAATGCCTGAATGCAACCAGTTTAAGTGCAAATGTGCTTTTTTTCCTCATCCGCAGTTTATGGTTTCAACGATATCAGCATTTTCCCATTTATCTCTGCCAGTGTGGACATGTCTGCATATTGATGAGAATGAAAGTTCACGAGTGTTAAAGGCTGTTGAACCTCTAACTAATCCAGCATCTGAGTCAGCAAAGACGAGTGTTTCCAAAACAGCTTAATCTAAATCCCTCACCCTCAGTTTGGAACTCAAGCATAAAAAAGCTAAACTTGTAAAAATAGAAAAACTGACAGGCTCCACCAGACAAACCCAATCAGTATTCCTAATGGCATGACAAACTTATATATATATATATATATATATATATATATATATATATATATATATATATATATATATATATATATATATAATACAACCTATAAAGACCAATCAGAAGTGCTGCGTCACCAAACAAGCACAGATCAGATGAGCTTGACCTCTGTGAAAGTGATGATGCTCCATTTTTATTTGACTAAAACCAAACCAAAAGGATTAGGGTGTGAAAAAAAACATGAATGGGTGACGTTACTGATTAGTCAATCTGTTGTTTGGATGAGGTTGTGAACTCGGGGTGGTTTCTGGGTAGGGGTAGGTCATGCTGAGCAGGCTGTTTGTGTTGTGTTTAAATGACACCACATGAAAACATACACAAAAGGGACACGCTGAGCTGATACAGGATTGGCTTCAACATGACGTCTTTGTGTTGGCTGGATGTGGTCAGCTAACGATCCATGTTTAATATCCGACACACTGACATAACAGAAACTTGCACTGTTATCAACTCTGGCTTTAGTTGGGTGGCAGCCTGTGTGTGTGTGTGTGTATAAATATTTCAACATTTATCAGTCTTTTGACAAGCAGTCTGTTTAAGCGTAGATGTCCAACTCAAACACACAGATGAAAACATACCGGATGGCCCTGTGGGACTGATGCATGTGTGTCTGTAAATGATAAAAATCATTTGTGTTCATGCAACTAAAACACTCATATTTGACCACTCTGCTGCTCTACAGAGGTTAGTAGGGCAGAGAGAGAGAAGAAAACTCATTTACCGGTAAATGCACGAATAAACAAATTCAATCGATACTCTAAAAGCATCGTCTCTTTAAAGATCAACCCCCAATGGACACGGAAATCCCTTAAAGTAATAATATAGTAACAATTCAGAAATGTGTTTAAAACTAAATAATGAAACTTGGCCAGGACAAAACTGTTGGTACCCTTAGCTTAGTATTTAGTTGCTCAAATGTTTGAGACAACTTTCTGTGACTCTCAGTGAGACGGCTGCACCTGTCCACAGGTGTTTTGGCTCACTCCTCAAACGCTAACTGCTCCTCATGTTTGAAGGGTTCCTTCTCCAGATGTTTCAGCTCCCAGATGTTCAACAGAATCTAAATCAGGACTCATAAAGACCACTTCAGAACGGTCCAAGGTTTTTGTCATTCTGGGTGTTTTTAGCTGTGGTCATTATCCTGTTAGAGGACCCATAAGACCAAGCTTTCTGACACTGGAAAGTACATTTTGCTCCAGAAGGTCTAGATAGTTTTGAGACTTTATTGGACCCTGAACAGTTTAAAAACACCCTGGTCCAGATGCTGTTAAGCAGCCAATAGCCTCCTCCATGTTTCACAGTAGGTACAGAGTGCTTCTCTTTGTTTGCTTCATCTTTGTGTCCATGGAGCAGCTGATTTGATTTGCCAAAATGCTCTTTTTTTCTCATCTGTCTAAAGGACGTTCACCCTGAAGCTTTGTGGCTCGTCATCATGCACTTCGGCTAATTCCAGTCTGGGTTCTCTATGATTTTCTTCCAAGAGTGATGTCCTCTTCAGTCATCTTTTAATAAAATTCACTTTGGTTCAAACAGCCACATATAGGTTGGAGAACCTTGACCTTGGAGTTCACCTCTAATCTCTTTGGAAGTTTTCTGGTCTGTTTAGGATTCATTGTAGTCACCTCTTTGTCATCAACTTTCCTCTTGTGACCACATCCAGGGAGGCTGTCTAGAGTCATGTGACCTGTGTGGTAAACACCCTGACTCCACACAGCACTGTGACTACCTTTAAACAGACACACTGACTGACTGTAAGAATGAAGGCACCTGCATGCTGATGACAGGACAAACCGTACATGTCCCTATAGGTCAAATTAATCTATTAATTATTCAAAGTTTCAACTTTTTCAGTGTGGATTTTTTTAGTCTTTCTATGACAGATGGGTATTTTAATCATAACCCACTGCATTCAGTTTGTTAGGTAATGGCGTGGGCTTCAAGACGATTTAAAGGAGGCTTGCTATTTTTCATCCAATCACAGCAGACATATAGAAAGGGAGAAAAAGAGAGAGAGAGAGAGAGAGAGAGAGAGAGAGAGAGAAATGTAGGTCAGCCATTTAGGAAAAATGCGGATCGGTCAATGCAGCGGATCAATGCAAACACACCCACTCACATACCTGACACACTGCTGGCTGAGCCTCCAAACACAACCACTTGTCACCGCCATGCAGTTTATAACAATGGATGTGCCGAATGCACACACATAAAGCGCGTGTGCAATCTATGCGCGTGCAAAAATCGTGATTTATGATGATGTGTTTTCTAATTTCCTTATTCTAAAGTGCCGCACCACCCTGGCTGCAGATTCTGCTGCTACTGGCGATAAAACAGCGCTGATTCAACATATGGCTTTTGCGCATTGAGGTCTGCTCACTCCACTGTAAAGAACTTCCGCCCTGAAGCCCATTAAAGCCGGTAAATTCACACAAAACCCTTATTTCTTTGCAACAAGCCCGTCACAATAGCCAGACGTGCCACCATGCAGCTGTTGGGAGTTTTATGAATGAGACGTTGCTGCTCGGTTTTACGCACCGACTCCTCCGGATCCCCCAGCCACACACTCACACTCCCCACTCACACACACATCACATTCAAACGCAGTGTCACTGGTGTGTTAATTAGTTTCTCTTCCGGCGCCCCCAACAGTCCCATCATCCACCCGGCTCTGCTCTCATCCGTTTACCTTGACAGAAAGTGCATTGTCCTCCCCGCGCGCCGCGGAGCCGGTGGAGGGAGCTGCAGCATTTTCCCGTTCAGCACGCGCCCGCTCATATCTACACCTTCCACCTCTCACACCGCTTTGTTCCAGTTCGGCATATCCCGGCCTGAATGGATCCGAGGCAACAAAAAGAGTCCAACCCGGTGGACTGCCTCTAATGAGTGAGGAGAGTCAGCAGCGGTGACTGACTGACCCACTCAATAACACACACACACACACACACACACGCTGCTGAAGGGAGGGACAGAGGGAGGGAGGCGATGAGTAAAGGGAGGGAGGTAAGATAGAAAAGCAACACCCCAAATTCCTCCTCCTTCTGCTCTTCCTCCGTTTCACTGATCCCGAGCAGCTGTGCCTTTTAGCGCACTGAGGTTTCAGAGCGCAGTCAGCCGCAGGATAAGCGCAGAGTCATCAAATTCTCCAACCAGCGACACGTAAACGACGCTTCTAGTATCTTTAATCCACACACGAGACACAGCCCACTGACTCCACTATACCCAGCCACCATCATTTAGGAAGAAGTTGATTTATTCTGAAAAATGACTCATTACAGCTCTAAACCACATAAAGTCATATCCTAAGAAAAAAAGACAATTAAAAGTTATAGCTTACACTGATCTTCCGGGGCGTGGTATTATCATGGACTTTAGTTGTTGATTTTGTAAAACTGATCCTACCCTTTAATACAGTTCACATAAAGTCAAAGTCCTGTTTATTCTGGGTTTATGCCTCAAATAATATAAAACACTGGTGCATTTTTATGCTAAGTCTGGTTTATCAGTTGGCTCAGCATCCCCCTACTGGAAGCCCAGTGGTTTGATTTCTATAGCTTTTCATGCATCAGTGTCCGTGGACATGTCACTGCATCTCAAACAGCTCCTCACACACACTGTCAGCGAGTGTGTAATTTTACAAATGTGAACTCAAAATGTCCTGTTTGTAGGGGTTGTTATATGTATATTTTGGAAACAGTGTCTGCACACTTAGGATGGTTGGCCAAAAGTCTCACCTGCACAGGAATCATGACATTTTTTAAGCATCAAATCATCAATTAAAGGTACTATAGGTAATTTGGTAAACAATGTAGCTTAAAACGTTTTTTCATGGCTAACAAAGTTCTAACATAAAAATATATTGTGGCGATTTTAAAAACACCAAAAGAAATTAATAAAGTAGTTCCATTGCAGTTCTCTTAGAACCTCAACCAATCACATGTTTCAGACTGAAAGACACTACTGGACAATCCGGCTGTCTGTCTCACCGAAGAGCCTCACTTCTGCACTTCCTACATTAATGCACGTTGGAGCATTTTGAAGCAGAACACCTCAGAAGTGAGAGGAGGACAGAAACAGCCGGCTGTTAGCGCTTCAATTTTAGAAAAAAAATACCAGAGTCCCTAAAAGAAAAATACCTTTTCAGGTAGCAGAAAACTAAAAATGTTTGGATGTAGAAAGAGGAAAAACCAGGGTGAACATTAGCATAGAGTTTTAACAGCTGGTGTTTTGCTCTCTTTTGTTAATGTGGCAGCGTGCTGTCCCATGTCCGGGGGAGGCGCTGCCTATAGGATTATATATATATAGGATTATATATGGGGGGGGGGGGGGGGGGGGGGGGGAGCTCTGGGACAGTGTTTGTGTAGCTATACCTAGCTTATTTGCAAATTCCCTACTGCACCTTTAAAGCTAAACATATTTTAAAAACAATATAGTTCAACAAACAAGCAGCAACAAAAGAACTGTGAATTAACAGGAGTCAACATCTGGAAAAATATCTACTGTGGATTTTCTTTTATCAAGAAATGTCCCATTCATTTACATGGAGGGGGCGGGACTTTAAATGAATACCGCAGCCAGCCACTGGGGGGAACCGTGTTTGGGCTTTCTCTAACTATTTATGTTGATTGTTCAAATATAAAGGTTTAGATAGTTGCTGTATTATGATGAGTGAATGTTAGCCAATAAATCCAAATTCTTAAGATGACTCATAAAATATCAAATAACACCAGAATGAACAAAGAAAGGAGAAACAGATAGTTGGCATCTCTCAGGAAAAAAAAACTTAATCTCATTTATAATTTTTCTAGGGTCACTAGTTTTGGGGGTAATAAATGCTGGCTAGTAGCCAACCCATCGGTGCCTCTAACAGTGTGTAATGAAGTGGGAAAGTTAAATGACTCCTGTGTTTCTGTTGTAACTGAGTGTGTATTGGATGTTGGAGACATGCAGAGCAATAGATTGGGTGTCATGTATCCACTCCCGCGAGCTCGGCCCCTTCACAACATCCAGTGGTGTTTAAAGACTTTAAGCACTGAGAGCACCCCTGTGAATAGATCTGCCTGTCTGCTGGTTTGGTTCAATAAGACACACAGGGGGAGGAGGAGGGAAGGAGGGAGGGGGAAGGAGATAATTAACACTGTCCTTTTATTTAGGAGAAATAAAGAGAGAAAATAGAAAAAGATTCATTAACGTACTCGCTTAAAAAAAAAAGGCAAACAGAACAAAGACAGGATTCTACTGCTCCCTCGTACCATGCAGTGCCAGGTGGGCACACAGTGCAAGTGTGTGTGTGTGTGTGTGTGTGTGTTTGTTTTCTGTGTGTGACTTGCATGTTGGCATGCTGAACTGCAGGTGTGTGAAGTTGCTGCCACTGTTGTTGCCTAGAGCTACCAATAAACAGGAACAAAAACAGCTTTTTTGTGTGCACACACAGCACTCCCACACTCGCACAAAAGCTTTCAATCCTCCCTAAGTCAGTGTGAGCATTATGCTTTTATTTATGTCAGCTCTCTTCTGAGTTTCTGGAAGGGCCACTTGGACGGCGATGTGTCTGTCTGGCAAGCTTTGACATCAACCTCTGACTCATGTCCAGACATGCCCTCAGTCCTCCTTCTGCTCATCAAAGGAGGGCTCTTTCTTTTCACCACTACCCTCCTTTTTCACTGAGCGTTTATGAGCTTGTTGTTAAGGTCCATGTGTGAAGTGATGCAGTATAATTAGGCAGTGATGTAACAATGTAATGACAGTATACAGGCCGGGTCACCTGTATGACCCTGGGAACCTGTCGCTTCTCTGCTGATGAAAGAGGCAGGAGACCTGGGAAAGCTCATCCCTCTTATCAGACCAAGAACGCACACACACACACACACACACACACACACACACACACACACACACACACACTCAGATTCACATGCTGAATATAAACAACTATAAATTAACCCCTCAAACACACATATATGAGACTGGGACACTCCTCTAATCACATGCCAAGTTGTGTCTGTTTGTTTAGTTTGAATTTGTTATTATCAGGTAAAAACTTTCACACTACAACACCCTGCACTCTTCCTGTCCACACACAAACACACATTTATACAGTCAGTGTCTGGAAAGTTTTGGTTTTTGTGCGTGTGTGTGTGTGTGTGTGTGTGTGTGTGTGGGGGGGGGGGGGGGGGGGGGGGGGGTGCAGTGTGTTTTCTTTGCAAAAACATGACATTTAATGTCCTCTAACACATACAGCAAAGTGCAAAATGTTAAAGTGTCTCTAACATCTTTAGATTTTAAGTCAGATCTTACGGTAATCTTTGCGACATGGTCCTGATCCATCCAGAGATTCTGAAGGTCCACTGAAGATTTTATTGGACTTTGGTTGCTTTTTTTAACCTCACCTAATTCCTGCTTTTCTACTTGACCATTGCAGGCATGACTCAATGGCAAGCCATTTGTTCATTTATTTGATCTTTTTGATGTCAAGCATTATTTTACTCTTCGATTGCAATTATGGTTGCACTAGTTGGACATTTTGCTGCAATATTAATTAGTAGAGTAAATAAAAGTGTCAACTAGTCAACTTGTTGACACTTTGGCTGCACCTGTCAACTATTTGGGAATTTACTAGTCAACCAGTTTCAAGCTGCACTATAGCGCACACTTTTAACAGTGAATTATCAACTAATAGGCAGAATTTCTGTTGACTATGAACGTGGGTTTATTGATGTTTACTCTGTAACTTGTACCTGAGGGAGACCTTTTTAACTTGAGGTTTGAACTGAGTGAACTGCAGGATAAAGATCAAATGTTTATTGCTCAACTGGTCTGATGCTTTTAATCACACATCAGGAGATGGGCCGTCTTTCTGATTTTACTCAACATGTTCATCTCGGTGAGAGTGGATCTCGTTGATGCTATCAGCAGCCATTCTCATGTTTACAACCAAATCATGACTATTAACAACCTTTTCCCACAGCTTGTTGTTCTGTCGTTAAAATAAAGTGATCAAAAGAACAGGAACGCTGCTGCCAGCAGCGGGAGGGAGAGTCTGCACAAAAAGAGCTCAATATTGAAAGCCTCTTTATAGGGTATGGCATGAGACACTGTTTTCTTTGACTGGAATGTTCCTGACAGCTTAATTTAGTCATCATCTGCAGCATCATGTCAGACTGACACAACATTTGATATTAGCCTTGAGCAGGCCGCTATCGTGTGAAACATTCAGGCAGTTAAAAATATCAGTTCTCTGCATGTTTCAGCTGGTTGAACAAGAAGTCTGAAAGGCTTCTCACTCTCCTGCACGACAGGACGCACAGCTGTAAGGAAAGAGGTTATATAGAGGGGAAAATAGAGCTGTGCAAACTTTTCATCTGCCATGCTGAAGGTCACAATGCCAAGTTTATGTGCTATTTTAGACTTTGAACCAAGAGATAAGACAAGTTTTTGCAATTTACTGCCCATTATCAACAACCAAGGAAAAGAGAGGAATTATCACAAAAGTGCCAATTAATTAATTAGCATGTAATATTTGTTGAATAGAAACAAAAATAGCCTTACCCTGCTGGTATTAACATGTTTCCTTTAGGCAGGCCACTGGACTGGTTTTGTGCATCATGACTTTTAGAAGCTCTCCTCTAATCTGTTGTGAAGGCTGGCACCAAGTATTACACCACATCAGTGTAAAAAATGTTTGGTAAGCACTAAGCAGTCAAAATCTTTCATTAAAGTGGCTTTTTGGCAGCTATTTGGTCCATCAGCAAACCTCCACTGCTCTTTATAAAATACTTTTTGTCGAACTGCTTTTGTTATCCGTTTTTTAATTTTATTTCTTGAAAGCATTCACCTTTTAACACTATTGCTTGCCGTCCATATTTTTTATAGAAATAAAGTCGATATGTTGATTTGCTCTTCAAGACTTGAGAAACTTTATATAGTTCTTAATGGAAACGTGCCTTCGTTTGCACTGCAGTAACTCAGGATGATGGTAGGTCTTTGAACTTCCTTAAGTATTTTAGGCTTTTTTTTCCAATGGAGGTACAAGAATCTGAAGAGCGACTCTTCTGGTTAATTGAGGGACCCTCCATGTCTGGACCACCAAATCGTATTAGGCTTTTGATTTAGACCAAAAAGGTCTGCCAAGAGCAACATGTGAGTGGGTCTTTTCAGAGACCTGACTTGAAAGATGCTTTTTCTTTAAAAAGACAAATAAGGGGGGAAATCATCAACGTCCTAAAGAGTTCAAATGCTGCTCAGGAGTTTTCAGCAGCTTTTCAGCCAGTTTATCCTTAATGAGAATATTTCCACTGCTGGGAGAAATGGTACATGCTTGAAAGGATGAGATTAGGAAATGGTGTAATAGGAAGAACAGGAAGGGAGGATGGTGGCAGGGGTCAGGAAGAAAAGTGTGTGACTAATGTCGAAACAACTCCAGAGAATAACACGGCGGGAGTCAATGGGTGGGAAGCAGGGGGGGGGGGTGATTATTATGCGTATTAGGCACCCCCATCACACCCCACTGGTACACTTCCAAAGACTTGGATTTAGAGTGAATATTGCATGTATGCATGTGTGTGTGTGTGTGTGTGTGTGTGTGTGTGTGTGTGTGTGTGTGTGTGTGCATACGCAGTGTCGATTTAAGGCAGCTTCCACCAAAAGCTTCCAAAAAAAAGCTTTTCCTAAACCGTGGAGTTTCATTTACCCCCCATCGAAGAACCGAGCGTGTTCTCTGAAGGCTGTACAGATGTGGGAGGGTATGAGAGACCTGGAGCCAGCTTTAGAAAGAGTGTGTACTTGCATGTGTGTGTGTGTGTGCTTGAGTGTGTAGCAGTGTTGGGTTGAAGGGAGGGTTGCATTTGAGTGTGGGAACCAACGCTCCGGGAAATAAACCTGATAATTTCCAGAAAAAAATCATTCCTAATAAAATAAAGAATTAGTTTTCATATGAAATAGTTTTCAAACGACGAGTGAGGAGATTTGAAACAGATTCTGATTATAAATAAGGCCTGCAATCAAAAGATCTGTTCATTAATGAAAGAAAACCACTGCTGAAAACCTCACTAAATATTTCTACTGAGGGTAAAAATTCAGAGACTTATCCATTAAAGGTTTGTTGTCTCACTTCTCCATGCTGTTGCTTTCATGCTCCAGTGACAAGCTCCACTCTGAGGAGCCATAAACTTAAAAGTCTGTTGACTGAATGATCTCAACTCTAAGATTCATATCTGTGCTTGTTAGTTTAGCTTCATGTTCACCACCGGCTGTTGTTTTCAGGTCATTTGCCCCTTTTCCTCTCCCGCTGTAGGTCAAGTGTGGTTTCATCATAAAAAAAGAAAAGAAAGGGATTTCAAAACACTTCCAGGAAGAGCAGGATTCATCTCCATCCTTTAAGGAAATGGTGTGAGTTTGCTCATTCGCCAAAAGTCGTGACATCCTGACCTCTATAAATTAGGGCCCACTCACACTTTCTTCCTTTGCATATATCATTTACAGCGTAGCACATCCTTCTGAACTATGTGGGGGTCCTGGACCTGTTTAGCCCCCACTGCAAACTCCCCTCGTCCTTGCAGAAGTCCCTGAGTTTCTCTTGTGTTTTTCAAAACTCTGCTGTGAGGAAGCCGGGGATTAGGATGGATTATGCCACAGCATCTCTCCAAGGATTTACCAAGACTCAACATGCATGGAGAAGGAGGGGTTACCTTGGCAGCAGGAGCAGAAACCCTCATAAGAGAGCACAATCTTTTGGAGAAAATCAGATACCTGCAGTAAAAGTTCAAGGATAAACATGTTTACTCTGTCTTACTTCAGTACAATTTTATGCTTCAATGCTGGACTTCTCCTGAATTTTTGGTCTTCCAAACAGAAAGTGTGAGAATAGTTGTAAATGTGGTTCCCAAGCTCCAGTCCAGAACATGTGTTTATAACTCAACAGAATATTTCACAATCATGAAATGGAATGTAGTCAAGCTAAATAAATCCACATAGGCTGACAAAAGTACAAGTTTTCTTCCAGTAACTGACACCAGAAAACGTTAATACATCTGTAGGTGTTTGCAGTCATGATTAAAAGGAAATATACTCTGAATTAATTCTAAGGTTTCACGTAATATTTGGTTCCTAGCAGATATTTTAATTATGCAGCTTCAGGTTTCAGCTTGTGAAACATTACAGTATATTAATTTATTTAACAAAAACTAAACCAATCAGCGTGTGTGAAAAACTGAGCACATTTTAACAACTTCCAGAGGATTTAGGAAGGTAAGTCACAGCCAGCTGCTGACAATCCAATAATGGACCTTATTAACTGATAATCAGCATCTCTGTGAGCGCAGAAAATTCTCTCGACTGAATTATTCAGTGTGTGCTAACACAATGGCAAGAAGGAAAAATATCTGCAATGATATCTGAGAAGCAACTGCTGATGCCTATCAGTCTGGAGGGGGAATCATAAAACCATTCCCCAAATTTCTGGCTTATTTACAAGAAGAAAACATTAAAAACAATTGCCAATTTTTCTAGAAATGTATGTCTGGTACGTTCCCTCCAAGGCCAGGCAGGGACAATAATAGAAGGAGTTACATGTCAAACTCTGCAGGACTGAAGGATCTTGATGAATGTTTTGTACAGCTGTGTTCTCAGGATGTGGTGCAGAAAATCTCACTGCCTTCCAGGCACACAGTCATGGTGTATTTTGACAACAAATGACTAATTACTGTTCAACTAAACAAATTAGAAAAATTAACATTTGACATTACATCTGCAAAATTTAAAAACATGAACACGGAGAGGAAATGATCTGATGTGTATTTTTATATTTCCATTAAGACAGTGTCCCATTCATTTACATGGGGGGCATGGCCCAAATGTAGTACAGCAACCAGCCACGAGGGGGCGTTTGTTTTGCTTGAACTCCTGCATCCAGCTGTTAAATATGTACATAAAACCCTTTTTTCACATTTTTTTTCTTGTTTTTAACATGATTTTATGCATTTGTGAGAACAAAAAGACAAGCAAAACATTATAATAGTTTTATAATAAAACTATGTGCGTCAAACTGTCACATTCGATTAAAGAATGGAAATGAAAGACATTGTTCTCTAAGCAACATGAGGTGTCAGGAGGTTTGTAGGACACCAAATCCCTCGGAGTCCCCATATGTTACCCTTTGTTAAATCTATGTAAGTGTGTGTGTGTGTGTGTGTGTGTGTGTGTGTGTGTGTGTGTGTGTGTGTGTGTGTGTGTGTGTGTGTGTGTGTGTGTGTGTGTGTTTGTGCTATTTTATCAGACAAACAGATTAGAGTCATTACTGTTAGTCAGCAGCACCCCGCTGTTACCTCTGAAGCTGGTTACATCATCACTGAGAACAAAATAACCAGACAGATGAGAAAATGTTCAAATGCAAATTCAGCAGATATGAACGAGTTACATGTGCTGATTATTATTGACTAACATCAAGTGTTGACTTTCATGCTTAGTCAGCTCAAAATCTGAACTGAAAGCCACTTGAACGGCACACAGGAGACACCGCCGAGTAACAAAGAAATCTCCATATGACTCTGTTTATTTATGCACATGCGATAATTAAATCAGCTCCAATTAATTAATATAAATGGGTCTTTTGTGTGTCTGTGTGTGTGTGTTCTCCATGGGAGTTCAGTCTAGTGTTTGTCCCGCACGTGTTGGAACAAAGAGAGCGTGCTCTTCTCTATTCAGTCAAGTTTTCTAAGTAATGACAGGAAAAGTAATTGATTACACGCCACACCAAGCAGACGGAGTCAAAGGAGCAACGCAAAGAGGCAGAGAGGCCCTGAGAGGAGGAGATGTACAGCGCATACCCCCTCATCAGCCCCCCGGACCATGTCTCTGTCTCATTAACTTTTAATATAAACCTTAACGTCTCTACACACAATGAGATGCAGACAGAAAGAGAGCCTGGTGAAAAATAAAGCATTTCTTTTAACTGTAACAGGATTTCGATTGACGGACATGTTCAGAATGCTCAAACACGAGAGCCAATGATAGAGGTCAGTGTCACTAAAAGGACAGGAAGTTACCTGTTAAGGGTTTTAATTTATTACAAATATTCAACAGCATTTAAGTATTGAACTACTTGTTGATTTACATCAATCACATACTATTAAAATTTAAAAATGAACTATTAAATAGTTTTATGCGACTTTTTGGTTTTAAAATCTAGAAACCTCAGTTACACACTGCAGTTTGTTGACATTAAAACTTTTAACCTCCTCCAACCTTTGTCAATGAAAACACATTTAATCATCCCTTATGATGCAATACATATGATTTGATATCTGATTCCATATGATACGATGCAATATTCAGGGCAGGGAAGTAATGAGTTACATGCAACAGGGTTACATAATTTAATTACAAAATAAATGTAAACTGAACAAAATGTAAAGTTATTAAATTACTAGTACTTATAAAATATTCATAATTACAATTTGCATTATATCTAAATATTCTTGTCTTGCAATAACACATCATGTAATGTAGTGAAGTTTTGATTTGAACTTGAACTCTGAATGACCGTTTGGGTGGCTGTACTTTTATTACCATTATTAAACTGATTAATAATTGTGATTATTTAGTATTTGCAGGAATCTAAACATAGTTGAGAACTGATGTAAGGTTTGAAAACGGTTAGTCGCAATGGTTAACATTCAGCCAGAAATTTGAAAAACAACTCTGAGCTAATAAAATGTACAGTACTTTGATGAAATAACACTGCTCTGATATCTGAAATAGAGTAGATTACAGCTGTAATCAAAGGAAATACAACCTGATGAAGCCACACTGAACACAGTCCCTGTTATATTAAGGTGGGATTCTGGTCTGTTGTAGGGAGAGGGTCTGTAACTTGGCTGTATGAGTCACAGTGAGAAAACCAACATGTGTTCAGTGAGGAGGATCACATTACAGGGTGAGTCCTACAGAGAGCGACCGAACAAGTCTCTCAGCAAAAAGAAGAATTCATTTATCATTCCGTGTCAGGCTGAATTGTGCTCTCTGTGTTCACACATATGGGTGAAAGGTCTGGTGTTTGGCCAGTAGGTGAGGCTAAAGTACAGAAGGATTAGGGTTGACCCATTCTGACACACTCACACACCCGTATATCACACATGTAAGGGAGTATGGTCTTCATTAGGAACACTTATAAACTCCTGCACCACTCAACGAAAGGCTTAAAGGCAACGATAAAGTTACACTCAATTTAAAAGTGCTTGAACATCAGATAAGGGCCACCCCTAAAGCTTCAATCAGACCAGCGTTTAGCCACAAGGCTGAACTAAGCATGGATGGCATCTAAACCTACTCCAGGCATCATTTACTTTCAAAACACATTACATCGTGTGTATTTCTGTTTCACTTCCCCATACGGTGCAGGATTGACACATAGGAGAAGTCAGCTCAGTTCTGTTTTTAATAAAAAGCACCAAATCCACACACTTCAACCAGCAGACTCTAAAATTCCTCTGGGAGCTCTGTGTGTGTGTGTGTGTGTGTGTGTGTGTGTGTGTGTGTGTGTGCCCTGCTCAACAAACAAATGTTTTCATAATTCAGGCACTTAGTGCAGTGAACCAGCTTGTCCCGCCGTGTTACCATGGTTACCCTGTGTTTACTGATGGCAGGCTGTCGAGGACGACTGCTCTTTCATCCATGAGCTAAAGAGGAGCACCTAGCGGGGCAGAAAACGAGCCACACGCTTGTGTAGATTACTGACACGTGTGTGTGTGTGCGTGTGTGTGTGTGTGTTTGTGTGTACGTAGAGCCCATTATCACCATTCAACTACAATAGAAATCAATACTGTTGGTGAAAACCATGTGGGCTTTAGTCTGGAACTCTTTTTAGACTTTATATTAAGCTTCCTGCAAAAGTTACACACACACACACACACACACACACACACACACACACACGCACGCACGCGCACACACACACACGCACACACACACAAAGAGATATAAAGTATGCTGACACTCTAGGAGCACAATGTTTATGCCTATGGGTGTTTTAATAGTCGTCCCACATTCTCAGCATGAAACACTTCTAGGGAGAAAAACACTTCTAAGAAAAACAAACATTGCATCCACCTCATGATTCCTTGTGACATTAAACACCAAACTCCCTGTTTCTCCTCCCATAAAGGGACACATTTTTTTTGCATTAGGGAACTTACTTCTACCTTAAAATATCTGAAAAAACAAACAAACAAACAAAAAAAACCATAAAAACACAAGACTGGCAGATTGAATCCCTTTGAAAAGATCTTATTTGGAGTGTGCTTATAATTTGTTTAAGAAAATTATTTTCTTTCATCTCAGAGAGAATAAATATCTAGCCATTTTTATTTCTACTCAACTTTAACTCATGTTGAAATCACTCCAAAAGTAGGAATTCAGAAGTCGTTCAGAAATGTGTCCCTGTGATACACAGTGATCACACTATATCAGAGCATAAAATATTATTTTTAAATCACAATCTACACAAACCAAATAGAAGTAACAAAACAACAAATTTATACAAATGATAACACTGTCGTAAGTTAGAGCAGTGTGATCCATGGTTTTGGATTTTTCCCATCTCAATAACAAGTTTTGTTTATGACTCAAAGATGTTTTGTTTATGACTCAGAGGTGTTTCAGCTCCTCATGATGTTTGATCCTCCATCCAGCCTCTGATACACTGAACAGAACTGGTTCTGGTCCGACCATCAAGGTACTTTTGTAAAGAAAAAAAAGCTCTGGGGTTTGGTTTTATATTGGAAGTATGCCAAATTCTATCTAAACCTGTTTTTTTATGTAACAATTATAAAAGTTATACCTTTGTTTTTATCCTTCTATTATGTCACGACCCATCAATATAGTTTCTTAATCTTTAAAAATCCACACAGTACATTTGTTTATAGCTGAAAACTACAGTTTGGAAGGATTTTTGTTATACTTGTAAATAATCATTTTAACATCTTTTTTTTCCTGGTAATTTCTCTTAAGAAGGAGATCTGGTGACAATCTGGAATAAATCTAGAATGTATTATTCTTTAATACATACAGGGATTTACTATAGGGGAATAAACTGCTCCCCTCTTTGTGTTTCCTGGTAAAAATGACGTGTGTGTGCACATGTGTGTGTGTTTGTGTGTGTGAGTGACTGTGCAGGGATTCTTGGAGGTTTCTGGATCCAGATGGAGGTGGAATTCATCAGACGAGCAGAGGCCCCAGTAAGAAAAGCACAGGAAATAGATAACTGACAGAAGGGATCATGACTCAGGCTGTGTGTGTGTGTGTGTGTGAGTGTGTGTGTGTGTGTGTGTATAGAGGGTTTGTGCACAGCCAGGTCATTGTAAGCCCACCTTTGCATGTGAGTGTGAGTCACACCTTCACTAGTGTGAGTCACGGTGACTCGACTCCCACAAATTAGGATCTGATTAAGGACACATTTACATTCCCATAGTCGTCACATCCATTCAGTTTCCCTTTAACAGAACAAAGAGGAGACCTGCTTAACCCTGACAGAGACTCAACGTGTTTCAGATGCATTATGCATAAAGGGGAAATCCTATGTATTATATATATGCTGGGATGAGATTTGGAAGTGTACTGTGACCTGTATGTGACACTGATAGAACCTGAATGCATAATGGAGCAGGATGTATAATAAATTATGCGATAAATGGAGACGAGTCAGCAGGAATCCTCCCTGTTGACATGACGGGGAGGAGGGAGAATGAGGGAACAGCAGCATCAGTCTGCCCTCTAGTGGATAAAACTCACATGTTGCATGAAAAAAAATCTGCAAGAAACAAAACTACAGACTAAAACCCACTGAGCTGTTCATTCATCTACAGTCGGAATAATAAGTTTTCCCATTTACGTAGATAAAAAGTGTTAAATTCTAATATTTATGATTTTTTGTGAGTCTCATGCAGAAGGGGCAGAGGAAATCTATTTTGTTGCTTTAGGTTGCCACCTTGGTTGCTCATCTTTTTTATTTGTTTACTTTGTTAAAACTTGTTCCACTTTCTCACACAAAACATAATGAAAATCTGTATAACCACTGGTGACCTGAAACATAAAACCTCTGTAGGGATTTAAAGTGTGCTGCAACTCATTTTCTTGTGACTTGGGGTGCATTTTTGTGGTTACCATGGAGATGTCAAACTGTGGCTAGAAAAGGGTTGTACTATAGCTGACAGAATCCTAGGAGAAAGTGTGTTTTTTGATCACTTTGCTCAGAGTTGGTCCAAAAAAACAGGACTTGCTGACATTTTTAAGAATATCTTATAATTTTGGGGTGAGCACTGAAAGTTATTGAAGAAAAAAACAAACTTTTGGATCTACTGAACCTGATTTTCTCTGTTATACACAAACAGGAATCTAATGTCTGGGCACAAGACGTCCCAGCGTAATGACAAGCAACAATCTGACCTACTCTCATGCTCATTCTCATTCTTGTGACCCATCCCAGTGACTCCGTTATCACAGAAACAAAGAACTTATGTCCACTCAGGAACAATCTGCTCCGATTGTCGTGTTGTTCCTACCAATAACAGCCAGACAGATATGTAAAAACAATTCAGCATGACTGGGATTATATCAGTCAATTTCTTTTTAGCAGACACCAACAAATCTTATGACGATTATTAATCCAGAATGGGAAGTCATTGCAACCACAGAAACAATGAAGCATAAAAACTGTTTTAAAAAATACAGATCTTTTCATGGCTGCAGCAAAACAAAAAATCCTTCTAACCTTGTGCAAGCTGAAACTGATTCCGCTCAGCTATTTTAGATGAAGTCATCAGTTTTTCAAAGATTTAAGCATGCTAGCCTACGTATGTAGCAGGTTTTGGCTGCTACAGACAGAAGTCTTTTGCCAATTTTAGCAGGTTTGCAGCTGAATGCTGGGATGATCTCTGTGAGGGGGCTCGATAACAGTGACAGCACTTTGACTCTGCCAGAGGGCAGCTTTCTGATAACAACAGAGCTGCAGAGGGGGGTTACAGCTGATGCAGTCAATCTGACACCATGAGGGGCTTCTGATGCATCAAAGAGAGGCTGATCAAGCCTTTCTTGAGTTGCTAAACTAACACCTGTATGCATCAATAGATTTGTGTTGTTTTAGGTGGACGACAGATGAGAAATCAACCTAAAGCTAACAACATTAAGGTGGAAAAGAAAGCAGGGATAAAATCATGAGCTTTCATATAAAAGTCTGAACAACTCACCCATTCCCCAGATCATCTATATCATCATCGTCATCCTCATCATCTTCATATTCATCATTCGGGTTCTTCCCTCCCAGATCCGTGTCGCTGAGGTAATCTCCCTTCAGGAGGGACGGATCGGAGTCCGCCAAGTCTTCAATGAGATGGATCCGTGAGGTGTGGCTGATCCGGAGGGGAACTTCAGATGGGGCGTTCCCTGTAGATGGAGCATCACCGGCCTGTAGACGGGGACTCGCTTGACCCTGGCGCCATGACAGCGGAGAGGAGCGATTGGACAGACTGGAAATCGAGAAGGCTGCAGCTTCATCGCTGTCGTAGTTTATGGTTCCCTCGACGCAGCTATGGAATGAGAAATTGATGGTTTTTATCATTATGATATTATAGTTTCATAAACCTCACAATTTTGGACCAGAATCAGAAAGATAGGAAGAAAACATATTTCATTTTTTCTTTTCCTCAGAAAAGCTCTGGATGTGAATTCTCCACCCAGTCATGGATGTCTCACCATTTCACTGAAACCTCACTATAAAAACATTCTTGAAAAGCTCAGGGATTATTTTGGAAGTGGATGTGTGTCTGCATGGAGCATATTTTTCTCCAAATACAGTCAATGTGCATCTATTTGATGTCATGTTCTTGTCAGCAAACACTCCTTTGTGCGCCACATGAGGCTTAAAGCTGCATACCATCACTTTTATGCCTGCAAACATTTGAAAGCATCTACAAACGTAAGCATCACATGTGTTTGCTAGTAAAGCGGCTGCCCAGGGAATGATGAGAATTAGCATATTTAAAGTTACAAGCTCTCATACTGTGTGACAGCACATGCATTAAAATAATCCTGTCTGCAGGATACAGAATTGTCATGATAACACCAGTAGAGATGGATGAATGAAAAGCTTTGCTGCATAAATAAAACCATCACAAAGTTGCAACAAAGGATGCTTCCACTCATGTTAGACTAAATGCTCATAATTTGTTTAATAAAGCAGGTGAATAATGCATAAACAAAACAATTTTGTTTTTTTAACCATTTTGCCTAACTAAAACAAACTCATTCATAACACTTTGTTTTCCATCTGCATGACATCCTGTTTACACATGAAACTTTCACAGACAGGCTCAAGGCCTCGAGGCAAAACATGACTTCAGCAACTCAAGGTTATGACAGTGAATTAAAAGTATGAACGGCAATGGAAACGTGTTCCAGCAGGCAGCCATCTGCTGAGTTACTCTGCATGTGGAGAGCTCCCACTGAGGGACAGAGATGGGAGGAATTGCAGGGGATGATTGGACGGACGGATGGACGGAAGGGAAGCTGCAAGGACAAAACTGGAGACAAAATCAAAACTGGTCCAGGAAGTGAAGGAAGGAAGTTTTAATTCAATCAGAGTGTCGTTACTGTTTAACTGTAGCACTGAGTTTAAGTTCAACTTTCAGCTAATCCTGCTTTAGTTTGGTATTAACCAGCTCAAAGAAAGAGCCCAGCGGGTGGAAAGTGTCTAACAGAGATGTAGATATCGATCTGGGTTCCAGCAGGCCGTTTAGTTCACCACCACACCCAAAAGCAGCGTTAGGGCTGTGGAGAGGAAACAGATTCCTGGATTTCTTTTTAATTTGTAGAGATTATTCTCAGTTTCATTCTGAGCAGAAAATCATGGCTTTATTGTGAAAGTGAAATTACTTCTTGTCAATTTATGGTTTCCTTGCAACTCATTAAAGTCTTATAAGTCTTTACTACCATATATATTGATTTTATATCACCAAGGTGGTTTTTATTAAATATGCTGTAGAAATAAACTCTCCTCAATACGGTGGAGTCATCCTGAAAAACATCCTCAAACATGAGGTTTCCTTCACCCCCGTGCTTCACAGCTGGGATGATGTTCTTGGGATTGTACTCATCATTCTTCTTCCTCCAAACACACTGAGTGGAGTTCATACCAGTAAGCTCTTGGTCTCATATGATCACATGACCTTCTCCCATGCTTCCTATGGATCATCCAGAGGGTCATTGGTAAACTTCAGGTGGGCTTGTGCTGGTTTGAGCAGGGGGACCTTGTGTGTGCTGCAGGATTTTAATCCATGATGGTGTAGTGTGTTACTTGTTCTCTTCAGGTCATTGATCAGGTCTTCTCATGTAGTTCTGGGCTGATCCCTGCACCTTTCTCATGATCATTGATTCTCCACCAGGCCAGACCTTGCATGGAGCTCCAGTCCGAGGAAGACTGACAGTCACCTTGAGTTGTTTCCTTCTCACCAAGCTGTTAGCCTATTGTCCTGTAGTCCACTCCAGCCTTATGCAGATCCACAGTTTTGTCCCTGGTGTCCTTAGACAGCTCTTTAGTCTTGTTCATGATGAAGAGGCTGAAGCCTGATTGACTGAGTGAGTGGACAGGTGTCTGTTATACAGGTAACGAGTTCAAACAGGTGCAATTAATAAGGTAATGAGTGAAGGATAGAGGGCTTCTTAAAGATGAACTAACAGGTCTGTGAGAGCCAGAATTCATGGTGGTTCTTATGGGATCAAATACTTATTTCATGCAATAAAATGCAAATTAATTATTCAAAATTCATAGAATGTGGTTTTCTGGATTTTCTTTTTAGATTCTGTCTCTCACAGTTTAGGTGTTCCTAAAATTATAGACATTATTTGTAAGTGGGAGAACTTAAAAATTCAGCGGTGAATTAAAGTACTTATTTTACCTACTGTGTGTGTGTGTGTGTGTGCGTGTGTGTGTGTGTGTGTGTGTGTGTGTGTGTGCGTGCGTGCGTGCGTGCGTGCGTGCGTGCGTGCGTGCGTATGTGTGTGCGTGTGATTGGCTGACCTGCGGCTGAGCTGAACTCCTCTCAGGCTCGTCATGGTTTCCTCCAGGTTCTGACGAAGGTCCAGAACGTTCTGCACGGTTCTCTTCCTTTGTGACTCTGGATCTGCAGAGGTGCAAATAAACACAAAAACACAAACGGTCAAAACGTAAAGGATCTGCTTAGACATTTAGTAAAAAAAAAAAAAAAGAGGGATATACTGTATGTTTGAAAAGGGGAATGTTGAAACATGACTAAATATGATCTATTGTTTAAAAATCTGGATTTAATTTTTAAAACTTCTTTCACTTACTGTCCCAAAAAATAAAATGTGTTTAATCCTTAACCCATTGTAGCCAAAGCCTGGGGTTAGCCTTTAAAATAACAGAAAAACCAGATGATGGGAGTAAACAGCCCAATCACAAATCTGAGACTGCTGCTGTGGTAGTGGGAATATGAATTTTAAGATGTCAGCGGAGCAAAATAAATAAAATATGATCCAGACAGAAAAAGCAGACCTCAATCCGCTGTAATATCAGTCCATCTGGATGGTTGGATGCTGTATTTTCTCCTCTTTAATCACCTCCAGTCACAAAATCCAGATGTGAGCAAACCAGTAGCCATCCTGACTTAAACCCAACAGGAGACACCCTGACATCTGTGTCATCCTTCCAAATACGATTCAATCAGTACAGATTGAGTCACGTAGAGCCATCACACTTCTCTCTGACCTGTGTGTGTGTGTGTGTGTGTGTGTGTGTGTGTGTGTGTGTGTGTGTTCACGCTGCTCTCCCTTGAGGCAACCCAAAGATGTGATCTTTAAGCAAACAGACAGATAAATATCCTAAACGTTCAGGTACTGATGTTCTGCTAGCCATTCTGTAACATTTAGACAAAGCTGAGCTCTCAGTTTCAGCCGACAACAATCCAAACACACATTTAAAGTATCTAATCAGGACACCTAGCTGCCCCGTTTGACCTTCACCCCCTGTCATCCTCGATTCTCCCGAGTGTATTTATGTGAAATGAGGGGATGGGAACAGAAGTGTTATGAGGGTTGAATATGGGACAGTCTGTTTATCCCTGAGGTTGAGTTCGATAGACCATTAGCACCAGCCAGCTGACTCCCAGACAATCACAGCAAAACAACAACTTAACCAAAGGATGACGACAACTTAAATTAAAGGTCATTTTAGGATCAAAATGTCATTCTTCATAACTAGAGTTATCCTGACTAGATCCTTTAAAATGCATTGTGCTGTAGCTGATTTCTAGTTTCTTCTCTTCCACCAGACAGAAAACAGAATCTGGATTTAGAAACTGATCACAGAAACAAACACACGAGGAGGTCCAGATGGTTGGTGAGGAGCACAGAGAGAGGTCAGCCTAATGAGTGAGGAGGGCCAGTCCTGAATGGTCAGAGGTGTCAATCTCAACAACAGCTGCACAATAAACACATACGCACATTTGTATATGAATAACTGCTGTGTCCATTTGAAACAAGTAGAGTGACAGACATGAGCCCCACAAATAAAACCGTATGGATTTTCCTCCAAAGAGAAAAGAAACAAATACGATTGATTAGTCAGCGCTGGGGACACGTGGGAAACGTGATGAAGCTGCAAACCTGCAGCTCTCACACACACACACACACACACACACATGCACACACGGAAAGAAAACAGGAAAATGCTCTAAAATAAAACAGTTGTTGAATCTGGTGAACTCTAGATTATCAAGCTATAAAAATCCACTTTCTGGTTTTAACGTGTTAATGAAGTTCAGCCTGAACAAAGAATCTAATACATGACAAAGAGACAAAGTGTGACGCACCCATCCAGGCTTTAATTGGGCGATTTTAATTACCATAAACGAGAGCTTTATTAACAATGGCGTCAAATTGATTAGATACAGTCTGTGTTTTTGTGTGTGAACCTCTGTGTGTGTGTGTGTGTGAGAGACTTCCTGTCCTGCCTGAGCCCTGGCCCTGGTGTTCCCAGCTGGCATGTTGGGGGGGGGGGGGTGTTGGTGAGGAATTAGAGATGCAAATATCCCTGTCGAGGCCCGGCAGCTCCCCTGAGGTGCGGATGATTTATACTGATCTGGTTTAAACTGATTGTGTGTATCTGTTGTGTGTATGAGTATTTTTGTGTGTCCACCTGTCTCTTCTGCACACACACACACACACACACACACACATACACATAAACATGATCTGAAGAGGTTAAGAAATCAGCTCAGGTGCTTCGGTTAATGGACAACTCAGACTGAGAGTCAGCATGTCGGAGGGACGCTGTTAATGCACAGGCGGTCTCTGCATCATAACAGGAGAACAATCTGACAAAACAGGGAAAATAAGGGCCTAGCAATAGGAGTAAAGATCACTCTGACATGATCTGCAGAGGTCTCTAAACACTCAGAGTGTGTTGTGAATGATTCTGTTTCCACCACTTCAAATTGGACCTGAATATCTTTCAAATTGACTGATTTGTAGCCATTTTTGTGTTGTTTAAATCTAATTAGCTGCTGCAGCCATCTTGAATAAGTCAAAAGTTAATTGGTTATAAATGTGCATTTTTTCCTGAAAGATTTGTTAAAATATGTCCAGTGGTGAAAGCCATATTTTGCTAATAAAGAACAGAAATCAATAAGGTCAAAGAGAACACTGGGTGTGTTTAATCCACCAGGCTTGGGTTTATAGTCTGCATTAAACATCAAGCGGATAATTAAAATATCAAATGGATTCTAAGAAACACCTCATCAGTTTTTCTTGCCGTCAGGTCACACATTGATCAGAAAACACTTACTTGGTTCTACATTTTTTCCAAAATTCTAAGAAGCTTGTTTCTTACAGCTAAAACAGCAAAACCTGATAAACCAGTAACCTTTATTTAAGCTGTGGACTAATATTTATTTTAAATTTATTATCAGCTGTAGGACAACATATTGTATGTAGTGCAAGCTCAAAATAATTGTGTGTTGTGGCATTTGAGGAGCCCAGAGGAAGAAAGAAGTGGTAAAACTGCTGCATGATACAGCTGGCAGATATAGTGTGTGTGTGTGTGTGTGTGGGGGGGGGGGGGGGGGGGGGGGGGGGGGGGTTTGAATGAAAAGGGAGAAACTGCTGTCCACTTTGTTTCCTCCGGCTTGACTTGTCTCTCCTCTCCATTAGAAACAAACAAACTCCCCAAAGACAAACTAATGGCTGTGTCCTTGTGAGAGCCGTGTGTCATTCTGCGTGTGCTCGCTGATGTTTTTTTTTTTTTTTTTTTTTGTGCAGCACCATCACATGCTTTTTAGACTTGCATGGGGAGTGCGTGTCCTCATCAGAGAGAGATTAATTTTTATGGAAGATCATTGAAGGGATGACTAATGGCTCCCATTTCTATTCTTTCCTTCCTTCCCTCATCTGTTCACGTCCTGTCCATATGTGTGGAGATATGCTAGAGTCCTCAGGCTGCAGCGGCCCTAATGCATGATGGGTAGATGTGACTGAGCAGTGCTGGTTAAACACCTGCACCTCCAAGAATGCATGTTTTCAGGAAGACAAAGTGGCAGCTTGTCTGCTGCAAAAACAATCCTTAGAGAATTCCAGAAAATGTTTTAAAGATAATATTGATAGACAGGAGTTTCTTTCTCTCTTCTCAAATTGTCTGTTTTTTTACTCCACTGAGCCTAGCATCACCGCTGACCTAGACAGTTTGCAAAACAGGAAGCATTACAACACACAGTCATTCCTGTACATCTGGACAGGCTGGACAAACACACACACACTAAAGCATCCACAAACTGAAGCACACACACCCTGCTTCATTGAGATGTCACAACAGGATATTAGAGCACTTGAGGACTGGGTCTGATATGCACCATGAATGGTTAATCAGCATGTGATTATACATGCAGAGATCTCGCCATCACTAAACAACTAAGTGTGCTGAAGAGAAGATACAGAGATTATGAAGACGTACGGATCCAGAATTCCACGTGCAGGACCCTAAATCCCTCCAGCCCAGATTGCATCCCCACCAAAACTTGGCTCTCTGTATGTTGACACAAACACAAGCTTACACACATAAACACACTCGGCACATATCCTTAACTACAGATCTATCTGCTTAAAAGTCACAGTGCTATCCGCTTATAGGGACTAAGATAAGGAGGCTTTAAATGACTTGAGAGAAGTTTACTTTCACGAGAAGAAGGTCAAGGCCTCATCAAGGTAAGCCTGAAAAAAGATCCTACTTCTCGTCGTACTCATAAAACCTACAAGCACAAAAAGGGACGTGTATGTCAAGTGTGTCTTCATCTGTGCTGATCTGCTCTGGATAAGACTGAATATCTCGGAGGTGCTTTGAGATTAAAAACAGGAAAAAAGAAGAAGCTAGCTGCATCGTTCACTTCCTGCTCACAGCGGAAAAACTTTCAGTTTGAATTTAAATAAAACAAACCTGAAGACAGTGTGCCACAAACATCCCCACAAGCACAAAACCACACACACACACACACACACACACACACACACACACACACACACACACACACACACACACACACACACACACACACACACACACACACACACACACACACACACTAAATAAACCACCAACAACAAGCCAAGGCGGATCACGATGCGTGGCGTTGTTTGGATGTATTTTAGTTCAAGAGGCTTGTTTCCTGGAACTGTGAAATGCAGCTGCAGCTCTCCTTGCACACGCCGGACACACAAGCTGCACTCTGCGTGCGCGCTGCCTGGACTGTTAATGAGGAGACGGGTGAAGAAGGGGAAGTGATGACAGCAAGCCTCTCCACTAAAGTGTTACAAAAAACAGACGACAAAACACACGGATAGAGTCAAACTAAAGGATAAACACTCAGATATAATTCTGACAAATCTTCCATCACACAGCAGATGTGTGTTAGGTGTGAAAGCAGCTGACATTATGGGCTGTTTTGCCAAGAAAGTTATTCTCCTATTAACAAACAGATCTGTAAAAAGAAAGAAATGAAGAATAAAGTAAAATATCTAAGGAAAAAATAACTTCTCATTCACCCTGAAATATATTTCCTACCAAAACATCAGATTAGTGTATTCCAGGCCACAGTGCTGGAGTATGGCTCTAGTATTGTACAAAGGCATAACAAAAGTATTTATAGTTTGAAGAAAATATTTTATGTTAATATATCTATCTCTCGTTAATGTTTAATTTATTATATTGTTGGCGTAGAATAACCAATACTGCACTGTTTACCATTAGACCTGCTTGTTACATTGATTATAATTATTGAAGCCTGTATTGATGACTTTGTGGAACAAAACTAAAAAAAGTTGAGTATTTTCACACTAAATTGCACAATTTGTTTTCTTTTCTGTGATGATTTCATTGCTTGTAATAGATTCATAAATGTTAATAGTTTTAGTCATATTTAGAAGAAATACGGTGACAACCAATTTCTATTTCATCGCTTGTTTTGATCTACTAGAAATTACAGAGGAAGATTACAGGAGTTACTAATGAAACCTTCAAATGAAAGGTCAAACAGCAGACTGATTGTATGGACTGCACAGCTTCCTTTTTTGTCTAAAACTGAAACGATATCACTCGTTTCCTGAGGAACTTCTATCCTGGTGGAAAAGGATCAGTATTAAATCAACAGCAATAAAACTAAATATCACCATAATAACTTTCTGCCTAAATGGCTGCTACATGGAGGAAAATCAATAACATTCCTACAATTCAGTGCCAAATAAAGCAATGATTCATGGGAGTTTTAAACTGCTCTAACTTCCTCTTGCAGCTAGCTGTGCTGCAATGCTACTGCTAGCTAGAACAACACATATATTTGATTTCTGTAGTTTTTATTATTATTATTATTTTAATTTCTATTCTCATCTGTAGCAGCGCTACAGCTAACAGTGCTTCTGTTAGCATTTCTATTAATGGAAGCTCTATCACAACCACACACACTTCCCCCAGGCTCAGTCACATCAGGTGAGTGAACACAACCACACTGTCTCCCTGAAACAGCCTGAATGTGGAGAGATTATCAGCATCAAACACGTTTCATATTGTAGAAGAGAAAACACAAATAGAACAGAAGTAAAAGAGTGTCTTTAATTTCACGATGACCTTTTATGTAATAAGAAACCATCTTTTGTTGCTAGCATACATGGAGGCTTCCTTTATTAAAATACAAAATATACATTGACTGAGGAGATTGGATTATAAACTGATAATCAGCAAAACTTTTTTTTTAAATTGAAGGCCAAGTTTACCTTGAAAAAATTATTACCTTATGTTGAGAAATGATGGAGTTACAGCTGTTTTGGTCAAGTCTTGATAATAACATAAGCATGATCCATGTAATATTGTAATATGACAATATTTCATATGATCTCTTACCAGTCAGAGTATGTGTTATGAATAACTCTCAGCTACTACCACAACACATTTTATTTAAATATCTGTAAAATTGACTGAGTTATTGATGTTTGTGTGGTTGTTACAATCAGTGAACTGTGGCGGCCATCTTGAACTGGGTTGACTCCAAGAGTTAACAACTTGTAGACGCACATTAACTGATTCATTTTTGTGAGTTTCATTTAAATCCACTGTGATTCATGAGAAATTTTACTAAAGCATGAACACATAGACACAGGCCTAAACATTATGCCTGCTTTGTGATGTTGTGTGATGTAGGAGCCATTTGTTTTTGTCTAAAGTGACTTCACCAAAGGTGTATGGGGCATGTTAGACTCAATACATACAGGTGGTTTGTGCAGCTAATTATGCTAATGGGTAAACACATGTTTTTTAATTAACTTTTTCCACACTAATGCCTTTGGCTGCATTTATAGCTAATCTATGAGTTATGATTTGTCCAGCCTCAATGTATTTATTGTTACCATATATTGTTGGAATAAATGGGAACTGACAAGAAGATCCTTGAATTAATTGTTGATGCAACACAAAAATGGTTCACCTTCACCCAGCTGAATGATTAAGTGCAGTAGTCAAAGCAGGCGATAATGAAAAAGTCTTTTTTTTTAAAGTATTTCTTCACCGTTTCTAAGCAGTGCACTTTTTAGGCAAGTTCTTTCTGAGATAGTCAACTATTTTCAATTAGCCCTTAACCCTTTTAAAGAGATGATAGCAAACAGGTTTTGAGCTTAGTTTTTAAAGTGAGAGCTGATGTTGTTATGCAAGAGCTGATGAGACAAAAACACTGAGTACTAATATGATTTAGGAGGATGGCAGGAAGCAGACTGCACTAATGCAATGGCTCCTGCATTAAGTCTTTAGAAACTGACCACAATGCATTGCACTGACCACATTACATTGCAAACACAAACACACTCAACAACTGAGAATAAATTGTGATTAAACATAGATATGTGTGAATGATATTTTCACTTTCTGATGTGCTACAAAGATGTCCTCTGTGCTCTTCCTGAAACACTCGTACCAGAAATATCCTCTCTGCTTTCTGACTGGTGACAGAACAGAGCTGGCTGTCAGCTCACATCAGAGACCAGACAGGAGAAGACACAGAGAGCAAGAGAGAGAGAGAGAGATGTGGATGGATGCTTTATTCCCTCTTTTCGTTCTGGCGTTTGTGTTTATTTGGCCTCTCACCAACTCCTCGATTAAAGGATGAATGTCATGAATCCTTCACTCAGCAAAGCCTGGAGCAGAACCAGCCGCTCCGACCACACCCGCATCACATTAGAGACTCAGCACTCCGTTCACAATAGAGGAACCGAGTGTGAAAAATACTCTGTCACGGCTAAAAAACGATGAATGCAGGGGCGGGTGGGCAGGAGGTCAACGACTGAATGTGGCGCGCTTCTGGCATGCTTAGGACTGAGGAAGTTGCGGCGCTTTACACGACACTTCCTGCAGCATCCTGCAGCTCCCTCGAGCAGGCATGTGCGTTTTCTTCTCAAAGCTTTGTCAGTTTTCTCTAAAGGGTTTATTGTTCCTCAGACAGCTGGTGCAAATACTAGCAGAACCACTCAAATATGCCCACACAAAATTCGATGTCAAACTACAGAACAAGAACATTTAGTCAGAGCTGCTTTAAAAAGCATCCGTGAGTCACGTTATGTTCTCACGCTGACTTACACTACATGGGATCTGGACCAAAACCAGGACCACACACACCATTCCCAATCTCCCAACATACATCCCAAAATACCTAAGTCTCTAAGCAAACAGATGTCCTGAAGATTTTAATCTTTAATTCACTTTAGAATGTACTGCTGTCCTTTTCCAGGGTGATGGATCTGTGATTAGTGGAATAAGGGTTGTGTCTTCTCATTATCTTTATGCGAGGCTTAATCCGGAAGCTTGGTTGGTGTCTTAGCTCGGATTCGCTCTAAACCGTGCTAGCCCCATGCTGGGAATGGCCAGTGCCTCAAGGGGTGGGGTGGGGGGGGCTTATCCTGTCAAACACACCTCATTATGGGAGGCTGGATGAGACCAGGAGGGGTCATTAGAGGGAGACATCTGAGGCTCGGTGTTTAAGATTTCTACTGTAGCACATGCTGTGCATGATTCACAAATCTGCTCATTTTACTGCCTGAATTTCACAAGTAGTGCTCATCATTTTCAATTTCTACATCTAGCCTCAGCTGCTGCTAACGGGACATGAAAATAGAAGAGAATCAGCTCTCACTGTCTAGAATATTCCAATAAATCCAATAAACAGAAAGCATCTGATCAGCTGGTAATGGACAATAGAGGCACTAATCCTAACCTTGAAATATCCAAGGATTGTTCGGTTTTTCTTCATGTGTGTGTGTGTGTGTGGGAGGATAGTTATCTTTTTTAACTGCACAGATAATGGTTTTGGGTTTATGCTTCCTCTGTGGTATTCCTCATTGTATTTATCTCTGCAGGCTGATGTCAAAAGGACGATGTCACAGAGGATTTTGCTAGATGTCACGCAACATGATATGAACAAGACACAGGCATTTACCCAATGCAGCTTCAAAAACTCTGATTTATTATAAACGTGTAAGGTAATGTGCAGAATGTTTATTTTCTTAGCCAGCAGAATGCAATAAGGCACCTGAAATGATCTACTGAGCATCCATAATCCATCTTTCCGATGACGTAGTAGAACCCAATTAGCTGAGCGTCCCATCGGAAATGGAGAAGCAGATACAATAAGAGATGAGCCCACAGCTGCAAGCTACAGGGCAAGTTACAATTAACCTCTCTGTAACACACACACACACACACACACACACACAGTATCCTGTACATATGCTGTGGTTTCTGTGCTACGCCTCTGGGACGGCTGTGGTAACGACCCAAAGCAACTTGAGATTCCAGGTAGAAATTTACCGTGGTTCATGTGAATCACACATTTAAAATCTAAACTCATTTTCTGACACAAAAATTTACCTGGTGTTAAAATGTTGCCATATTTTTTTACCCATAATGCAGTTTTGCAAAACCAAACAATTGAGGATTATGACGTGACATCCGGTAGACTAAAATCCAATCAAAATAAAGATCAGCTGAGATGGGTTTTGTTTAAAGCATTTATTCTTTTAGATTTTTCTCAAAATGAATGAAGTAAAACCCTTTTTTTGTTTTCTCCTGCAAATTGTTAGCTTTTACATCAACCATAGTGAAAACATAAAAGTATTTGATGAGATCAGCTTGGTGTCCCACAGTGCGGTCCCTACCTCAGCTTTGGGAACCACCAGTCTACTGTTTAGTGCTGCGTTTGGCAAAAAACAGACTGAAATCAAACTAAAGGTTTTTCAATTTATATGAAGTAAATGCATGAATTTGCAGTCTGTGATTTAAGTTTGAACATAAACACGCAGCTCAACTCTACACCTGCTGCCTGATGACAAAAATGTGCTTCTCCTCAACTCATTGTGATGATAATGCATTCAAATGTAGAAGATTTTTCATGAATTTAACCGCCTGTCTCAAGCATGTTTATTTTTCTCCTCTTTTCTGTTTCCAACATTTTCCACCCTACCTGGCTGATTGCTGTAGGTGGGGCCAGCCACTCCACAACACGAAACGAGGTCAAACGCATATACACACACACCATTCACACACAAAACAGCTCACACTGCACAAATACACAGAGGGCTGTAGGAGCAAGGTCATCCTGGCTGCGATTTGGGGCTCTGCTGGTGAAGAGAGGATGAGGAAGATGAAAATGATGAGCAGAAAGTGATGATCAAAAACTCTGAATCTCACAATGGAAAACGTTCTGATTTGAACACCAAACCTCTCACAATAACTCGGGATGTGCAAGTCCCACAACACGTTCGCACGCATGGCGGATGACTACCTGCCAGGGCCACCGCCCGCTCAGATTCCACTCTCTCCTCCCACACGTTACCCTCGGTAACAGAGAGGGGTGAGGAAGAGGAGGAGGAGGGAGGGGCGGGGTGGATGGTGACCATCTGTCAGTGGCCCGGAGATCAATAGAGGTGGAGGGAAAGAGGGAGTTGAAGGGGTGAGGGAGGAGTGTTTGAGAAGCTAAATATGTGGCCCACTGTGACCAGAGACTGAAACACGCTCCCCGCCAGTCCCACTCACACGGCCTTTATTTACGAGTGACTGATTTTGGCCTGACACACAGAAACACGGTGATCTCATCATTAACATCTACGGTGAGGTTTTTCATTTAACAGACATTTGCTTCTAATTATAGAAAATGCGTCCTCATTAGGAGGATCGTTGAGGTAAACGCTGAACGAGAAAGTGATGGAGGTGTAACGAGAGCTGATGACGGGTTAATGTGAATCTAGCGCACTGTGGCAGTGGGTCAGTCGAGACTGGGACAAAACACTCATATGCTGGCTAATAAATACACAGCAAAACAAGGTCAGCCCTAATAAATTGCTGACTTCAGATGATGCATGGGAGCTTACACCGCTCCTGGATGAGGCAGGAGCTGAAAGGACAGGTTTGGGTGTGAAAAGAGGAGAGGGTTACAAAACAGACTCACCCAGCATTTGACTGAATAGCAGCTGTTCCAGATCTCCCAGAACCGTCACAACTAACTCTGGATCCACCTTTAGGAAGCTCTTATCATCCTCTCCCTCGGTCCCCTTCTTTTCTTTCTTTTCCTCCGCTAACTGAGCTCCAGATTTCCCTTTCTCCCCCGTTTTCTTGCCAGTAGTTCCAGTACTTCCAGCTCCATTGGAGTTAGCTTTAAAAGGGGGGTCAGCAGGGTCTGTGTCTGTGTTCTGGCCAGACTCAGAGGTCTTGCTGATGGGTTTGACCTCAGCATAGGGTCCTCGTGGTTTACCAGGTGCAGGGATCCGACTTGGCTTGCTCATGTTTGATGTCACAGCCGGAGAGCCGAATGATTTGGGCTTACCCTGGAAAAGAGACTGTTCTGACTTAGAGAGCGTCCGGGAGAGGGGTGGTCTCCCACCACCAGCTTGACCTGTCTTGGTCTGGCCCGTTTTGTTTGTTCCCGCACCAGGCCGGCTCGTATCATCACTCCACCGGGGAGGCTGGTACAGGTGCAGCTTCTTCTCAGCATCAGTGAGCACACACAAGTTGTTAAGTGATCGCTGCTTGCGAAGCCTGGATGGGTTAGGGATCGGAATGGGGATGGACCCTGAGGTGGGCCGATACACCTTGAGCTCTGACCCGGAGGGGCGTGGAGGCCCCTGGGGCAGAGCGGAGGGCTTGGCCTGTGGCTTCCTGGAGGCCATGACCTGGGCTGAAGAATCCTGACAGGGGACTCCTGCAGACCTCAGGTCCAGCTCTCTGGGTTTAGCTGTCATGCTAATGTTAGCAACACTAGCCTCCAGCATCCCTCCTGCAAAGAGCCAAGCAACAGCATCAGTGACACACTCAGAAATACACACAGCAGCAGACTGAAGGGAAAGGAGGAAGGAAGGGGGGACAAAGACACACAAAAGATGCAAAGACTGTTTAGTTTGTAGCCCTGGGTCATGACTGAACCAGATTCCCCACAGCGTGAGACTGTGGGTTCACCCCTCTGCTGAAAATGATGTTAGTAGTGACAGCCATACTCACGGCTGATAATCCATGGATCTGCAGATCTGTGTCCAGCACCAAAATCCACTTGCTAGCAGTGTGTCTGCAGCTCCCTGAGCCACACAGATATAAATCCTGACTGGCTGCCACCTCTCTGTCCTCCTCTGCTCCTCTCTCGCTCTGTGCTCCCTCCAGTTCGGCAGGCAAGCAGCCGACTGACAGAAGAAACAGTCGCAGCAGCAGCAGCAACATCCCCCCTCCCTCTTTCTCTCCTCCCTCTGCCTCTCCCTCACTCACTGCTTTGCTCACTCACCCCACACCAGCTCATTCACCCTCCCTCTCCTTCCTTCCTTCCTTCCTTTCCTTTCCCTCCTCCGTTCTTGTTGTCTCTTTCTGTCTCTCCTCCCACCTACTGATTCATCACTCCGTCCTGTGTTTGTAACACACACTGCAGATGCTTTGTTATGCTGCGAGTGTGAACATAAGGGCTCAACGATAAATTACCAGCATCTCATGTAAACTCTTCCTCCTTTTGCAATAACAGCTCCTGTTTTTAAGCACATCCTTTTTGAGTCAGCTTCCTTCTAAATTTCCCATTCACTTTGAGTCATTGTTTTTTTTTCTTTTCCTTTCAAAAGAAAAACTAACAAACCCTGTTCAGATTGCTGAGAATGACTCGTATAGCCACGGATCATTTGACTCAAATTCAACCCAGCCAAATAAATAAATTATAAATATCATATTAATTGTTCAAACCATCCTGTCACAGTTTAATGTTCTAATGTGTCCTAATCAACCATCAATAATTACAAATCAGCTGTACTACAGGACATGCATGTCATTAAACACTCAGAAATTAGAATCCATCAGACATCAAATGGTCATCACACAACCCCACCTGCTTCACATCACCTTCATCCTCATTCTCTCATTTCCCGTTCGCCCCACCCTCCCCCTTCCAGCTAATACAGATGCACAGGCCATTAGGCTTCTATGTAATAGATTCATCACATTCTCCAAGCTTCTCTCAGCGCTGCAGTGTTAGAAAAAACAAGCGCATATGGGTGTGTGAATGAACCTAAATGTATGTGGTTTTGTCTGTATTTTCTTGTGTGTGAGTGTGTGTGTGCATGGGTTCTTCTCTTCCAGAATGTCACATTGATGAGACAGGACCAGGGAAGCTGCAGAGCTCCAATGGAGGGACCTGGTTAGCTCTCAGCTACGTCACTTTATCGCTCTGGATGTTCAGACAAGGAGCAGGATTCTTCTTCCTCAATCTCCTCCTCATTTCTTTGTTTTGGTCGGCATCGTTTCAGCATTTGATAAGTTCAAAAGAATCAATTCTTAAAAAGGTAATTTAATTATCAATGCATTTGAAAATTAAAGGGTCAGTGCACTAACAATAAGCTACAGTATCTGCGTATGTGTGCACACAATCCTAATATACACAAAATGCATCACAACAGCCACAAACACTAAAATGCTTTACAACAGAGGTCACAATAATAAAACACAACAAGACATTCTACTGAGGAATATTTGTTTCAATATAAAGTTATAAATAATAATCATATCCAGGCAGCCTCCTGAGCAGCAAAACAGTTACATCCCATGAGCTAACGGCTAACCTGATCACAACTGGGACCAAAGTGGATTTTTAACATCTTAAAAAAGCTTTAGAAACAGTTAAACATCTCCAAAATTTCTTAGCACTTTGAAAAGTATTATTTGTATTACATGATTATGATTATGACAGACCTCAATAATTAGGTATAAATAGCACAGGAGACAAATGTAGCACATCCAGAGCATCCAGAGGTCATATTTGGAAGACATTTCTCAATATTTCTTAATATTTTCTCAATATTTTAGCCAAAATAATTCTCTAGAACAAAACTGGCCATGTTGAAAAAGGTTTATAAAATAATATTCATATGAGCTGCAATGAATTTTAGGAGACTGAAGCTGTTTTAAGATGATAGAAAGCTGTTAGCTGTTAGCTCATCAGTCTTGTCCAATATAAACTCTATTTTGCTGAACTGAGGCTGTTCAGGAAGCTCACAGCTCTTAAGACAATAAATGTTTTAACTTTTACAAAGTAACACACTTCAAAATGGCCAAAATATCCCTTTAAGCCACTGTATGACCTCATAATGTATTTGTCTTGCGTTTATGTTGACTATAGGTATAACATAAACTTTAAGATAATAATAATAATGCTTCCATAATGAGTCCATTTTTTGAGCACTAATGGATTCTGTCTGCTTACTGGTCATCTAACAGACAAAGGCTTCACATCCATGGTACATTAGCATTAGTGCACTCAGCTATGATGCTATCAGGCCTCAGAGTGGCAAATAAGCAGGCTGTTTTCTGTTATATTTGCATAAATCGGTTGCCGCTAAACCAAAGCGAAAACAAGCAAAGTTCTGTTTGCTCACATTCCAGCTCCGTATAAGAGAGAGGATTTTAAAAAAACGGGTTCCAACTGAACCCATAAATGATGCTGAAACACATTAAGGTGTACGTGGGCCTTGAATGAGTATGTGTGTGTAATACGGGAACCGAGTGCGGACAAAGACGCAGCCTTACAGTGGCTGTTTTATTGTGTAAAGGCCAAAGTCATTAATTAGAAGCAGCTAGCTTAATAAAGGACCAATGTTGAGGGGGTAATGCCACAGAGAGGCCAGAGCAGCAAGGTGACAGTTATATGGGCTCTGGGAGCTGGGGGGAGAGGGGTATAATTTAAGGCTAATGGGTGCTGTACATCAGTTCTTATACTTCCCTGATGAGGGATTAAGGTTAGTCAGAAGTAAGTGACCATGTACAAGGCAGGTCTGTGTAGCGCAGGGATGCACGAGGGCAAAGACATGCGTCAGTGCTCATGAAAGCTGTTAAACACAAACACACACACACACACACACACACACACACAGATAAAGTGTGTTTTAGCAGCACACAACAACTTGTTTGTGCAAGTGCTCGTCTCTCTGGCTCCACACTCTAATCATTTTAATATACAGCTGATGTAAACATACAGAGTATTCTCTACCTCTAATTCTTTTTAGTATCAAACTACACACACACACACACATACAGCATTCAGTGCAGGGCGGGCTCACAGACCTGAGCAATCTGGCCTGACATCAAAGTAGCTGGTTGTTTTGGGGCGTGATGAGTGCCAGTCCTCACATTCAGCACGTAGCAGCCGCGGTGTGCTTCAGATGTGTGTGAGTGTGTGTGTGTATGCTTCTGTGGACTGACCATAGTGGCTGAAACCTTAAAAAATGTGCCAATATATCTGAAAAACATTTTCATAAACATAAAAAGGCCTTTTTAGAAACAAGGTCAGAAATATACAGCAAACAGGTGAAAAGAGATGTCAGGATGATCGAGCAGATTGTTGATGAATTGGCAGACAGATGGCAGAGAGCAGAGAGGGTTTCACTCCTTTGCATCTCCAGACTGTATGAAACAAATTCGTCACTATATTTCAACAGAGCCGTCACGTGAAGTGGGACTCACTCAGACACAGTGTTGCTCATTATGTTGTGTGTTTACAAAGTTATAAAAAGACCGCCAGCCTTGAAAGGAAAAGTACTGAGAGTTAAGGGGGATCTGGATGTGGCTAAATACAGCACAGCATCTTAAACTTTGAGAAAACGGGTCTCATTCAGCCTAGCAGATGGCATGTACTCTCACATTCACCCACTCCCTATTGACCCCCCCGTCCAAAATACACACATACACACATGTCTTCGGTTCATTTTGTTTAGCCATTTTGTGCACGGAGCAAGAAGGAGAGAGATGAGTGATGTAAGAACTGGGAGGAGAAGGGAGATATAACAGAAGTATGGGGTGCTGATTGTGAAGTAATGTATTCTAGAAATACGATGCTTTACCACATTTAGCCTCAAGAAACTTTGTTAAAATATTAGAATCAAATCTAAAAATAGAAAGTTAAACCTATAAATATGCACAATAAACTGAAAAAATTATATTTAGTGAAACCTTAAAATTTTGAGTCAAATCTAAAAAATAAAATTACGCCTAAATAATTAGAATCAAATCCAACAATGTAAAGTTGATCCTAAATATTTAGAATAAATAAAAAATTTTACAGTAAAACTTAAAAATTAACAACTACATCTGAAGTTATAAACATAAACATTTTGAATTATATCTAAAATTATCAAATAAAACTAGATTTATTAAAATCAATCTAAATATATGAATTTCAACCAAATATATTCTGAATCTAATATAGAATAGAATAGAAAAACGTCATTGTCTGTTCC
Organism: Callopanchax toddi; assembly: GCA_006937965.1. Taxonomy (NCBI): domain Eukaryota; kingdom Metazoa; phylum Chordata; class Actinopteri; order Cyprinodontiformes; family Nothobranchiidae; genus Callopanchax; species Callopanchax toddi. Next base: position 1,253,321 of record SSNR01000091.1, read on the forward strand.
CAGAGGTAACAGAAATGATCAATTCTATAAAGAAACATAGAAATATGTTGAATATAATCTAAATATATAAAGTTACATCTAAATGTTGAAATTAAAATGTTTTATATATAACATTTTAAATACTTTCATTTTGCAGGAGTTAGCTATATATTTGGTTTAAAACTGATACATATCCTAACTTTAAATGAATCTTTGCATATTTATGTTAAATCTTAATATTTAGGTCAAACAGTTTTATTGTTATGAGAAGCTAAATAATGCAGAATGTAGTTATTAGATGTATCAATTTGCAATAAGAGCTCCATATAGATGCCAGATGCTTCCAACATGGAAAAAGGATTGTGACGACTCAAGAATATATCTGAGAAAACAAAGTGAGGAGGAAAGTGAGATGAGGAGGAAGAGAGCGGTGAGGAAGGGTCTTAGTCGAACTGAACCAGAGGAGCAAAGGAAGCCTGTAAGACAGAGAAGGGATATCCTGCCTCACTGCCTCAAAACTCATGCTATGTTTACTTCTGTCTGCTAACATGCTAACGCATGAGGTCCACAGGACACAATGAAGAATACAAAGCTATGACACACTCACACACACACAAGTGAACACTCACTGTGACACATGCAGCCACACAGTGACGGTTATTAGTGTCTTGTTTACATAGAAAACATTAAAACGGTGACCTGATTGATGCATGAAGTACGTGGCTTTCTACTTTGGGTTAAGACTACACATCTGACTAACAGAGGGAGTTTCTACAGACTGATAAATGTTTAACAGTTTTCTGAGTGCTGATGATGACGTTCCATGAGTCACCAGCTCGAACATTTCAACAATTCAGCCGTCTAGTGAGACCACATCAGTCATACTGACACCCAAATCCTGAGGCATACATGTTAATCTGACCAAAATCACCATTCTATCCAGGGGCGGTTGTCTCTCTCTCTCTCTCACACACACACACACACACACACACACTGAATCACTCAGCAGCTGAGAGCTGAGGAAACATCCCCCCTGAGGTAAATACATTTGTATATTGTGTGTGTTTTTTAAAAGGTATTTGTAGACGCTCCCTCACAGACACCCCAGTGTTGACATTCTCAGCACACTTCCCAGGAGTGTCCCACAATGCTCTGCTGCAGACTGTGGTTGCCTGGTTACAGCATTGTGCTCATGCAGCAATGATGCATCAGCAGCATGTATTTTATAACTGTGAGTGTTTTGGTTTTGATTGTTGGGGGGAAAATGATGAAAATTACTTTAAAAAAAAGAAGAACAATGCAAGTGGAGTGTATGTTCTAAATCCTCAGTGTGTGCTCACACTCTGGCATGTGAGTGTGTTTCTTCTTGGGTTATTAATCGGACAGATAGATGTCTTTGTGACTTTCTTACTGTGTGTGTGTGTGTGTGTGCTGCCCCACTTAGACGGGTTACACACATGAATGACTTAATTGAGCTCCCTGCGTTGGGAGTCACCCCACAGGTCAAGAAGGGTCTTGAATTTGTAATCATTCATCCATTTCCCTCCATTCTTTCCCTCCTTCATCTCCTGCTCTGTAAGTCAGCATCACTCTTTGCTTTCTATATTATTTGGAAATGTCCCTAAGGGGGGTGAGCTGGAGAAAGAAGGAGAGGGTCAGAAAGAAGAAGATGAAAGCCTCACTAGATGAATGAAAAATGATTTATTTTATGTGGGGAATTTTCACTATGTGCTTTCATGCTTGTCTGCTCAAACCAGTACATTAACATGTATGGTATTTAAACACACACACACACATGTGATGCTGTCCATGCTAAACTTGTGTTTTTTTATCCAGTGATGGTAAAAAATGGCTAAATTTAAACCACAAAACTCTAAACCGGGGTAAAGCTAGGGTCAAGCACAGAGTAAGGCCTGACATTTAACCATAAACAGTGATTACTGCCTCACTCCTGGTTTTGAGCGAGAGCATAATCTGATCCAGTCTTATGTCTGATCATCTCCCCAAAAGCTACTAAACCACTCATCGCTGTCCACGGCCAACTGGGCATATGTTTCCTCTGATTAGATTGGCCAAAGAGGATTACACACTGTCTAAGAGTGGATGCAGCCAGAGTGATCAAAATGCTATTCACTAGGCTGTCCAGGGGCAGGAAGTAGATGGCACACATGATATTTATTAACCTCAAATTGGTTTTAATCCTTTATTTTTGAAAATATTTCTGTTTTCAAAGCCAAAACGGATTAAAGTCAGTTAAAAAAAAAAGGTCTAAAAGATTTATTGCAATGCTGTTTTGGTTTTATCATAATGCATGAACTATACAGTATGAGAATATAATGGCTTCTGCTTTAAATCACTTTTACAGCTATAAGAAATATCTTTGAGATTTTTATTTATTACTGACAATGTCATTTATTTCCATTTTGAATGTTTTTTTTTTTTTTTTTTTTTGCAGTAAAATATCAATTTGGCAAATATGAATGCATCAGTTTGTATTGTTTATGGTTTATTTCACCTGTATCATAAGTAGACAGGAGAATTTCAGACATTTCTGCTTCAACAGAATCAGGTGGTTCTACCTGTTGTGGCTAAAACTTAAATTAGTTCTTTTTTTCTCAGAAATTGAGAGCTGTTTTCTTTTGAACCAAGTTATTTGTTCATTCTCATATTACTGACTTTCTTTTTGCTGTCAGTGTGTTCTATTCCCTCTATCCTAAACACATGGGAGCTCTGAGTGGAGCGTTAGGTGAGTGTGGGAAAAATATGAAACCACATGAAGTTGATAGAGAATGTAATCCTGAAAACAGTGATTTAGGACGTCTGAACATCACATCATTGATTTTGTATTTTGATTGTGTTAAACTCCAAATTACAAAATAAAAAGCACATAATTGAAGTAGATTGCTGCACACAGGACAAAGTACAAAATCGCTGCATGCATCTTCAGTAAACCTATATAATCTCTATTTAGTATTAAATATATTTTTTAAAAATGTGTGAAATGGTCTGGATAGTTATACTGTTTGTATTATTATAACCTTCATGTCAAATCAATACACTTTTAAAATATTTGCAAAAACTAAGATTAAAAATGTGAAATGGCAATAAAATAAACGTGAATTGCTGTAAATCATACATTTAAATCCCCCAAATGAGAAAAGTTCACTACCTTTATTTTTATAGTCCTAATTTGTTGAATTTACTGACTGTAAACCAATCCAATTGCTCTATATTTGTCGTTTTTACAGTGAATTTATGATAATGGTGATAATTTACTGTAAATTTTAAAATTTTAAATAAAGTATGAATATATATCTAATGCATACATATATATATTTATGTTTGCATTGCATTTTTAACTGATTGACAATATTTCTGCAGGTTTAAAGTAAAATCCCTTATAAATATTTACAGCATGGTTACTGTAAATGAGTTGCTTTGATCAGTGGAAAATGTACAGTTGATAAAAAGCATAAAAGTATTTAAGTAGTCTTTAGATAGAACTTCTAGTAACAACAACTGAAGGTATTTTACACACACAAAAAATGAAATTTAAAGTGTACTTTTTGTCAAGACAAACCTTTAAAAAAAATCTTTTTAAAAATCATTAATAAACTGGGAATTATTTTAATTTTCCACTGACTTTGAGGGAGGTTGTAAATGTATTTATTCCTCACAGAGTATTTAAAACAAACTGACCTTCACTCTGTCTTTAGGTGTTCGTATATAATTGACTGTGAGAGGGAAACGCACAGAGAGCTGACAGAATTTTTAGCACGTCCGCAGGGAATTTCAGACCATCCATCCATCCATCCATCTTCTGTAGCCGCTTCATCCTCCACAGAGGGTCGCGGGGCAGCCGGCGCCTATCTCCAGCGGTCAAGGGGCGAGAGGCGGGGGACACCCTGGACAGGTCGCCAGTCCATCGCAGGGCATTTCAGACCATATTCTCTTTTTTTTTTTGATGAAAAATGATACTGAGTCCACATCACATTCATCCTAAAAACACCATCTGTGTACTGTCACACATGTGCACTTCAGAAAACACACACACACACATACATGCTGAGACAAACTTCTCCAGAGAGAGAGGAGAGGTCAGGAGGGCTGGGGTCTAATTGAAAGACCACATGGTGCCACAATCACATTACATGTTCAGGTCTTCATTAAAGTCTCACTTAGAGCTGATTGTGTTACTGCTGATTGAATGGATGTGCATTCAGGAGCCCCTTTAATAATCAATACAGACAACCATTAAAAGTCAGATCATCCTTGCGCCAGGCTGAGTGTTCTACAAGAGCCATCAAACATAAAGGATGAAAGCAACATTTAGTTTTGTCATCCTGGTGGATATATTTGTTGTTTTTTATCTGTCCTCTGTGCACTAAATGAAATTCATTGACACTGACCTCAGCGCTCCTCTCTTTCTCACTTGCCTTCCACCCAGTTTCCCTCCCTTCCTGCACTTCCTAAATTACAGTGATTATGATGTCAGCCCACCCTCCCAATAAACGCTGCTTCAGAGGAGTCCAACACTCCACTTCTGTTTCTAACGCCTGCTAGGGACCAATTACAAAGCCACAATGATGGTACCAAGACAGCCAGAGGCCTTTAAAGACCAAGGCTGGTCCATCTATACCACCAGAATCCCCACCAACACAAGTCACCCCCCTCTAAGTCTTTTCTCACAACCAGCTGATTAAAACCTAATAGATGGCTTTAAAACTGCTTTCCTTAAATAGCCAGTTTTACAGATCGTGTTCACAAAATAGGAGGCTTTTCAGTCGTGACAAAACACTATGCTTCAAAAGTTACCCATTAGTCATAATAAATTATGTTTATTATCTGCCAGTAATATTACTAATAATAAAAAAAAACTTTGAATAGCTTTGGACAAGCTTTTTCTCAGGGTTTTAAAATTTTTATTCTATTATTTTCTAGGCAAAAGTTTTTGGTCACACTGAGTCTTTAACATGATGTGTTTTTGTCTCCTACTGTTTAACTGACACATCAACAATGATTCACTGAGCTTCTCATGAAGTCTCATCACTAAACCACGTCCCTGAGCTCAGAACGTCCCTCACAAAGCGTGACTGTAGCAGTGGACGCAGCGCAAATAATTACTCAGAAGCCACTGAGGCGGGACACGCAGGAGAGATTTTAGGTCAAAAGAGGAGACGCATGAGGCAGAGGAGGAGAGCGGGAAATGTTCAAACTCCTCCTCAGCTCTGGGATGAAGCTGATACTGTGTGATACAGGCTGTCAGCTTCATCCCAGCACTGACCCACATCTCTGCTCTCATCATCACTCGTCTACACATCAGGTGTCCCTCAGAATTAACATGTATACATGAGGATTTCAGTACACACACACACACACACACACACACACACACACACACACACACACACACTACCTAACGCCAGGCTCCTGAACCTGATGATCAGCAGCCTGACAGACATATCAGGATGAAGCATGTTTGTGTCTTCATCTTCACTGAGTCCATTCAAAGGTCAGCTGACTGCATGTCCTGCCTTGACGTCATTTATGACTCCTCACAATAAATGTGTCTGGCTGAGAGAATGTGGGCATCATCCAAACCCTCCACAAGAGCTCACAGCCTGCCTGGCGCCTCGTCAGCGACAGAGCAGACAGTGCTACAGACTGTCCATTCAGGTCAGATAAAGACAGAGAAACAAAATATGTGTTTATTCTCAGAGAACTAATGTCTCTAACCTGTTGTTAGGTCATCACAGCAGACTTCTATGGATCCGGATGAGCAGTCACTCAGTTCATCGATGGAAAAATCACTTTCCTGGATCTGCAGCCTGTAAAGATCATAATTCGACATAAAGAGTGATCATTACAAAGGAGGGGTCTAATAATGGAGCTAACGATAGATGGTTTCAGTTACCTGTAGCTGAAGGGAGCTACAGTAGCCATGTTGACTCTGGGTGTGTCTGTAGACTCCCTATGATCTGGTGCATCAGCTCTGGATATTACAGGCATGGGGAATGAGACGAGAGGCAGCGGTAGAGGATCAGGAGAGGAGGCCGAGCTGCTGTCCTCAGGAGTCCCCATCTCCTCGTCTGATTGGCTGGTGGAGTCGCTGCGACCTCTGATGGTGTGTTTGCAGCCCGGCTGATCGACACTGGGGCGAATGTTACCATTGTTCACCACACTGGACTCTTGTAGAGGGTTTTCTGGAGGAGGATCTTTTCCTCTTGTTGCTGTAACTTGACTCGTTTCCTGGGTTGTGTTGTTGGAGTTTTCACCCCCTCTGAAATGGAGATTTGGACGCAGATTGTTGGCCCCCCATGCTTGGTTGTTATTAGTGACGGTGCTTCTGTTACGATTTCCATCATGAGTAAACTGTGAGTGGGTGTGAGACGCTGTGGGCTTTCCAAGATCCAGTGTGTCTTTGGAGTGCGGCGGTGGTGCTCGACGCTGGGTCAGTGGGCTGCTGTAAGCAGAACGTGACCCACTGGCAGCTCCTGTCCTCTGGAAGAGCTGACTTCTCTGTCCGGCATCTCTCAGGTGCTCCCTGGAGTAAGACCCAGGAATGCTTCGTGGGTGAAGTAAAGGAGAATGAGTGGGTGTCTGTTTAGGGGTGAGTGTGGAGGGTCTGGGCAGGTCACGGGTCCGGAGGCGGGGATCTGCTTTAGGAGAACCAGGCAGCAGGCTGCAGGGGACGGGGATTCCTGAGGAGGAAGGTCCACGGGGGGCGGACTTCACATTGACTCCCCCGCTCATTATGATCTACACAGAGAGACAGAGGGAGACATCAAAAACACTGAAGGCATTTCCACAACAACAGTATGAACCATTAGTCACACAGACCTCCCAGAAAAGCCTGGCTATTCATTAAGGAGTTCATTACACTGTGTTTGGGTTCTGCTAAAGATTAATCTCATAATCTGACAAGAATTTTACTGCTCTGAACATGGAGCTCAGTCATGTGAAAATGAAAAGTTTATCTACAGGCTGAATGTTCTTTTTCTATATATAGACATGCAATTGGTTTATAAGTGAATTAAAAACATATAAATACAAAAAGAGTTATTAAAAATGATCAAGTGAAATGTTTTATTTCACTGGGAGAGCTTTATAGCTTCATGTGACTGCTGGAGGAAAAAAGGCAGGAAGTGCGTGTAGAGCAGGAGGGACACACGTTTGAAAACAAATCAATCTGATTTGCTCTCTTTAAAAGCTTAAGATATTTTCTCTATCGAGTTTTGATAAGTATGCAATAAAAGCCTTAATTCTGTTGTTTCATTTAAGTCCTCCACATCAGTGAAATGTTTAACAGTAAAGTGGGGGGGGGGGGGGGGGGGG
>SSNR01000091.1:1260644-1285185 GCA_006937965.1 Callopanchax toddi
AGGGAGTTATAAAAAAACAATAAAAAAAATAACAGTAAAGTAGATTGACTTAGTTCTCCTATTAATCTTAAAGTAACATTTTATGAGTCAGATCATGTCAGTAAGTGCAGTTTTTACACAAACTTTTTTATGAGTACATTATGAAGAGGACTTAGTGGTGCATCAGCCAGTTTGTCCTCTGGTCATCCAGTCAGGGTTGGATAAAAGAAAATCATTCCTGACACCAGAATTAGAGATTTGACTTCATGATATAATAATTATAAGCTTTATTTTTTTGTGTTTAGAACATTTAGCTATCGTTTTGAATATGAACACATCCATATATTTATTTTAATTAAATCATTTTGCCTCCTAATAGGAACTCTGGAAATAGAAGATAGTTCTGCCTGCAGGAGATTTGCTTTATGAAGGTGTCTTTGATAAAGCTGACATCAGACTATTCACCCAGAAAGTGCAACAAATCAAACACTTACACCCAAAATGAGAGCGTTGTCCTCCTAACCTTTTATAATATCAGACAACAACAACAAAAATGAAGACATTTTGGAATTTTATCATCCTTAACTGTCATGAATGACAGCAGCAGTGATGCAGCAGATGAAACAAAGAAACAGATGTGATCATTCTCCTCCTCCTTTCCCCTCATTCCTCTTGTTAAATTCCTCTTCGTGTCTGATTCTGACTACTTCCCTCTCAGGTTGTCTCTTGGGAGATTCAGACACCAATAAGCATCAGAATTTCTCTGTTTTATAAAAGTCCAACAAGGTTTTTTTTTAGGAGCGCAGGTGCAGCCTGGTTCTGTCTATCTGTATGGAAATCGTCCTGTCCCTGGGGACATACTGGGGTCACACTGGCAGCACAGAGGTTCAATAAACTAGCAAATAGAAAAGAAGACATTTCTATCAGTTCAGAACGAGGAAACATTCTGGAACAGTCTACATAAACCACCTGATCTCCAAACAGGCTTTGAAAATAAACTCAAACATGTTTGTTGCTTTATCTGCTGAAAAAAACATTTCCTTTTGAGTGTTGTGTAACTGTTGATGTGTTTCCCCTTTGCAGATATAACTGCAGATCAGTCATGAGATCTGAGAACAGTCAGGACATTTCTTTATACCAATTGCTTCAGCTCAGGGGTGTTTGCAGCCTTTCTTAAACATAGAATCGTCTCTTTAAGATTTTCACAAGTATTCAGTTGGAAGAAAGTCACAGTTTTCATTCAGTCTTTCCAGAACATGAACTTCGTCCTCCCTTTGACATTAGAACAACTTTTAAAAAACTCACTGAGGCATTTCTTTTACCGTTCTCTTGCAAACTGAATGTTAAACTTCATTCTCATCTCTCTGTAACTGTCTGAGAGATCTTTAAGAGAACGAGTCAGACATTTTTATTAGTGCATACTAATATGAGTGTTTATGAGATCCTTGGGAATGTCCTTGAGCTGTTGTAGGCGTGGGACCATAGTGACATGACGGTAAATTCTCACACTCTTCACTCCACTCATGATGCAACACAGTCAGAGAAAGAACAAACCTAAAAACTGCTCTTTATTTCATACATCTATAGTTCTGTTAGAGTGTCCTCTCTGGACCTCAGTTCATTTGCTCCTGCAAATTTTTCTCCAACCTCTCAGTCTGTTTGCTCATCGTTCAGTCCCGCATCACCGAGCGCCACCATTCATCTTCATTTTTCTGTAGACTGACAATAAATCTCCTTCAAACCATCTGCAGCCTCTGTGTCAGGCTAGAGTTTAGGTTGAGATTTTTTAAGAGCTTTAATCAGAAAAATCTGACAAATTAATCACTGAGTTCATAATGTTTGTTTATTTGTTGATTTACAGCTAATACAATAATAAACTAAAAACCTAATATATGTTTTAGAAGAAAATAGTCAAACTGATTAGCCTAAAGTTTGATAAATAAATTGAAGCTTGTTGACAATTTGAACTAAAATGTCATCATTACTCACATTATAACTTAGACGCTCTCATTCATTCTGTCTACAAGGTGCTGACCTCTGCTGGACACTGTGTGCAACTACAACAACAAAAACCTAGATTTCACCTTCGCTATCCTTCATTATTTTAATGTTTTAAGTCATATACCTATAATGTAAAAAATATGAGCTGATAAAACATTTTATACCTTTATCAAAAACAATTATCAATTTAAAAAGAAAGCAGAAACACATGACAGCCAGCTGTGGATGTTCATTTTTAACTTTCATTCAGTGTTTCAGCCCTGCCTCTGAGTCCTGACTGAGAGGACCCAGTCAGGACTGAGGGTGTGTGTTTGGTCAAAGAGACATGTAGACCCTCTCCCACAGAAACACACACTCCCTCTTGAGATGAACACACTATGACTCATCACAAAATCAATAGATGAGGTGCTAACACAGGCCTCTCTGTTTCTGAGCTGAAGGACATGAGCAGAGTGTTTGTCTGTCCCACCAAGTCTGGACGCTCTACGATAAATAAATAAATAAATGTGATTATATCCACATAACAGCAACCTAAACGATATACGCCATCAAGCATCAGAGCCTCAAAAGTGTCACTGAAGTAGCTGAAAGGATTCCTGGAAATTCAATTTCCCTAGAAGAATGCCACCACAGACTAAAAATAACAATATTCTGAAACTCGAAAACCACTTAGAAATGAGAGAGATCTGAAGCCTCAGATGAGAACCTTACGTGTCAGTGGGGAAGTCCAGTTCTTCAGACTTGCCTCTGGTTCAGAGCAGAAGCGAGAGCCGGCAGGAGGTAGGTCACACTTCTCCAACGTCCCAGGAACAATGGGCTGTTTTTTCCTGGATCACAAATGCATCCTCACCAACGCATTCCCATTGGTTCACCAAACCCCACCATTCCTCCAAGACAGGAAGCTGTGACACACAGAAACGACAAACCCAGCCAACCAGGGGCGAACGTGAGGAGGTGACTCACTTTCAAAGTCACTTTTGTTGCTAGAAAATCAATGTTCTCATCTGCTGGCAGAAAAAAGTCATTTGACTCAAACTTTAATGCCTTTTGAGAGTCTGTTTGTGTAATCATGAGTCAGTGACCCAAATGTAGCTTTACTGTTTCCACTCTGACCCACAGTGACACGTATTCTGTCACGCTCACAGAAATGCCTCTGTGCTATGTTTAAGTCATCTAAATCTTCAGATTTCCAAATGAGCTGATGTTATTGTTCTGATACCATGCAGTGACCTAAAAAACACACCAAAAACTTTAAAATGGAACAGCATCCGAAATAAAGATGTCTGTTTTATGCACGTTGACTCCACATGCACTCAGAGATGCTTGGCATCTACATGCACCCACAAACTAAACAAGACAGAACAAAACAGGAATGCCAACAACACAATCTGTATCCAACATCTGACACACACACAGACAAACACACACAAACACCACTCTTCAAGCTGATTTAAGCCTCAGACCCCCTGTAATGCTGACTCAGACTGATCATGTCACCCCGACTCATCTGCTTTACTCGTTTTTCTTCTCTTAATCTCTTTTCACTTTACTAAACTCACACACATATATCTTGTAATTATCTCAGATTTCACCAATTTTAAAAATATTTACCTGAAATTATTTTAAAATATACAAAACATTGACATCATCCCAAAGCTTCACTCACCCTCTCCTGATGGCAGCAGACAAAGCAGTTCGCCTCCAGCCTGCATGAGTCTGGATCAGTCTCTGTCTACTTTTGCGAGTCCGCCTGGCATACATGTGTATTTGTGTGTCTGTCTGTAATCTCACCTTCTATCACGTCATCCCGCTCTGCTGCTGCCGCAGTACGCCTGCAGCCATATCCCCGCCTCTCTCTTTCCTTCTTTCCCTCCCCTCATCACCCAATCTCTATCTCTCTCCATCTCTCTCTCTCTCTGTCTGAGTAATGGACCTGTTGGCCGGGGTCCCTCCATCTCCTCCCTCTCACGGGTGAAATATAAGCCTATAGCTAGCTGGTGCATTAGCTGGATGAGTGTAGTTTGTAAGTGTGTGTGCGCACATGTGTGTGTGTGAGTAACACTTTGTAATTAAAACAGATGTAGCTGTAAATGTGCAAAGCCTGACCCCATCATCTGGCTTTCAAGATCTAATTGGTGTGCAGGGAAACCAGGATGGAAAAAAAAAAGATGCAGAAAAACAATCTATTAATACTACATCTGCTGATTGCAAGTGTGTGCATTTTATATCAGTGGGCATGCCAAATATAAAAAAAGATTTAGAGGAGAGGACCAGCTCATTGATCCATCACTAATCTGTCTCGCGCTCCTGATGAGGAGAGGCTCAACACAGAGATACGAAAAGAAGAAGCTAAAGAAAAGAGAAGTGACATGAACAGAGTAAACACTACGAAAGTAACATATGACTCAAAACTGTGAAAAAAACACTTTACAAACTCCAAAAATAGTATTTTCGTTTGCTATTTTGATGTCCGTGCAACAGTTCTCGTTTGTTTTGACAGTTTCTCTGTGAGATCTGGTTATTTAGTGATAAATTGTGGATTTTTTTTCCTGCCAAGCTAAATTTATGTCTTCTGCATCTCTGCCTCATGCTTCTCCTCCATGACTCTGTTTTTGTCTCCTCTCACATTTCTGCTGCGCTGGCTTACAGTTTGGCATGATGATGCCAGGGACAATGCTGCATAGTTAATGAAAAACTGTGATACAGCAGGATCAGGATGCTGGCTTCATTTACAGTTACAAACGTGATTTCTGAGAATCCAACTCTCTTATTAATAATATTACTTGCTTTGTATGTGTGTGTCTGTGTGTGTGATTTGTGTTATCGTTGGCTTGTTTTGCAGTCTTGATTGCTGCAGCCAATGAGTCGCCCTCAGAGCTCTTAAGTTGATCACATATTGATCAGATATCGACTGGGTCTAGAAGTCTCCGCAGCAGAGATGCTTCTATAATGGAAGATCTGCTCAGTGAGGCTCCATTATGCAAACAAATATGAAACTGCTCGACCAAGCATGATAAATTAAGGCATGTTGTTAGTACAGTATGTTGCCCATGATGCACAGCACCTCCCCCAACATGCATACTGTACACACACACACCCTAACACACTAAATCACTTCTCTGCTTACCTCCTAAATCAGATCAACAGTAGGGTCACTCATCTGCTTCCTTCAGCCCCTGATGCTCGGTCAAAAGCTGTGAAACACTCCAAACGCTGCCACAGACAAACAAAACAAAAAGACACACATACTCACATGATCTGTTGCTTTGTCCCAGTGTCTCATGAAAACGGGAAGTGACTTGTAACAGGGGATTATGGGTAGTAGTGTGCAGGGAGTGTGTGTTTGTGTGTGTTGTAGGGGTGGGCGGTTAATGTTGAAGCTAATCTTCAGAGGTCCCCTCGAGGCACGGCCCCTCCCCTGGGAGTCCGACCTCATGACAGACGCTGGTTTTGACAATGGGACACTTGTGTCACTGTCACCCTGAGGGGCATAAAGGGTGATAAAAAAGAGGGAGGGAGGGAGGTGGGGGTGGCCAACATGTTGACTGTCTGGAGCATTGTGTCTATTTCAGATCAGAATGTTAAAACAACAGAACTAATATAACCTGCTATTTGAGTTTAGAGGAAGTCAGAAGTTTCCTGTGAAAATGTAAATTAGAGCTCTGGTCAGAGTGTGATCAGCATCCTGCAGAGTCAGAAATGAACCTCAGCAGACATCATGGTCACCACTAGATGGTGTCGGCGTGCCTTGTTGAATTCTGCAAAACACCAGGTGGAGATTAAACCTGGTAAACTGAAGATTCCATGATAAAAATTTTAAAAAATCACACAGATGTTTTATAACAAACCACTGAGAGGAACCTACACCTACTAATGTTATGTGATCTGTTTACATTTTAACAAAAGGTGAATATTGTGGCATTTTTGTATTAGTTTAAAATTGCAAATACGTTTACTATTAAGATATTTTAAAGTGAAACTATAAATATGTATAAGTCAGTGTTTTATGTATTTGTGTTCAGTACCTTCAATGACCACATGAGGGCAGCAGAGGAGAATCATTGTTCTCTTTAAATGTGGATTAGCAAAGAACTCCATCTAGTTTATTTTTATTCCTTCTCATCAATTAAACTCCTCTAAGTGACCTTTAACAGCCAGATGCTGCTAAATGCCAGCGACTGTTGTGGTGATAAAGCTGGAATTAATATGAAATTGCATTTTGTTGCATAACAACGTCCTTTGGTCCTTTATACTACTCAGATCTTAAAGGTTAGCCTCTAAATACAAATAATGTGTGATAAATTTACTTGCTAAAGTTAGGACGTGAACAATTAAACAAAGGAATCTGGTAGGAAAAGTTTCATGGTGTTTGCTCAGCTTTGCTTTGAAGCTGAGAAAAGCCACAGCTGTTTTCATTATGGTGATGGGTTAAATCTGTTTGAAGAGCAGTGGGCTGTCACTTTGGATGGTAACTTAGGGCTCAGGTAATTTGCCAATTAACATTTCAACATGATGGAACTGCTCTGATCAGGGTGACCATCCTACTAAGCCGCTGTCACCCCAATAACTAAGCAGAACTTTAGTTTTTTTATTAAAAGTCATCACAAAATAAACAATGTCTAAATATATAATTACATAAATAAATTATCTGCACACAATCAGTTTTTCGTCTTATGTAAAGATAATATAATGAAAGCTCTAAGCTTGTCCTCTCATAGCTTCCATACTTTTGCCTTCTTCGTTTGTGTTTAAAGGAGATCAAAAAGTACAGCTGTGATTACAGACAGAAAATCCTCCACATAAACCTGAACGGACAGACTACTCATTAAAAACTTTTTTATTGTTTTTTGTTTAGTAAGGATGTTTTGTTGTGCAATTTCTAGGGCCGATGAGCTAAAAGTGCTTAGACAGAAAATGTAAAAAACTCTTTCTTCAGTTTAACTTCCACACCCATTCACCCCTGACCCCACCCCTCTCTCTCTCTCTCTCTCTCTCTCACTTTGTAAATTACTCAGAAACTCCTCTCCTCAACGTTTGAACTGCAGCAACAGACTCCTCCCTTTCAACACATCTGGATTAACTCAGGGGGGAAACACAATCCAACACTTTGCTGGAGAACAACATCTCTGAAACAATCAGGATAAAGCTATTGAACTTGTTGGAGGACCTGTTGTTTTTAGCTTTGGGTTTCTGGTTTCCTGAACACACCCAGCCCTGCTTTCAGCCTGACCCACAACACAAACCAGCAGCACCTTCTAACTAAAGGTAAGACGTGTTTCTTTATGATAGGTGGACTGAGCTTCCTGCTTTGTGTTCACTTCTAGCTGCAAATAGCAGTGTGCTGAATGTTGGAGAGAAATAATCACGTTTCTGTTTAGATCAGCTGGGAGACACAGGTGTGTCAATAGGAACGCAGTGAGGTTATGTAACAGGGACGACCTGTGAGCTAACAACACAGAATTGCTTTAGTCTTTGCTGTAATCACATAAAAGTCACATGTGGCTACAGCTAATTCAAGAGCAAACTTCCTGATTTACAGGAGCTGATGCTCATCACATCTCCCACACTGTGTTTTAGTCACACATTCCTAACATGTCTAAACCTGCAGAGCCACAACCAACGACGTGCACCAGAATTGATATAAAAAGAGATTTTATAAATAATTTAGCATTTACTGAAGTGTTCAGTGCAACAGCTGTCAGTCTTTTCTCACAACTTTTGCTTCAGTAAACTGTCTTCTGCATTCACTTTGCCAACTTTCTAATTAGTAAATCTCTGAAGATTCGAGCTCGGCTCAAATAATTTTTCCTCCATTCTGACTGCTTAGCCACAAAAAACTGGTATAAAAAAGGAATTTTTAGAAACCAAAAGATTTTATTTTCTCATTTGGTTTGCCAAGAAGCTCTAAAAAAACATTTTTCTTCCATTGCTTAATGCAAAAACATTCCTGACATAGCTGCTTTTCCTGTAATTCATCCTGTTTTAACACAAACTGTAGTCCTCGGCATACAGCAGGACATTAACATACCTTTTACAGTACTTTCTAAATTTAACATCCTGTTCTATTACTAACTGTTTACATGAACACTTCTCAGTTCAGACCTCAGACCTGCTATTTTAGTTTTTAAATGTCTTACTGTCATAGGTTGCTGTAAAAAACAGGAAACCTGGTCAGGAAATGAGCAAACTGTGCAGCTTTCACAACTGATCTGAGAAAAGGAACTGACCTCAGGGCAGTTTTAGCCACTTGTTTGATATTTATCATGTTTAATCTAAAGCTCACACCATAAAGAGCTTCAGACAGTCTGGATCAGTGATGTAGAACGAGACGGACGGGCAGGCAGGAGGTGGTGGTGTCAAAAATCAGCAGAGAGGTGGGAGGGAGGGTTTACAGACAGGAATGTTGAAGCAGAGAAATGACAGGGAGGGTCGTGCTGGGAAACTCTCAGGAAACAAAACAGGATGGAAAACAAACGTTTTTCACAACCAAACTACTATAAAAGTCATGTTTGTGTATTAATGTAACAATTGGCGTCATTATCCCAAAAGAGCTACGTTCATCAAAGACTAGAAGGATTTAAAAAAATGTTTTCATCATTACTGGTTTTGCTGGTTCCTCACAGAAACCAAAGAAAACAGAATTATAGACAACCTAGTTTGGATATCTAAATGTTTTTTTTACATAAATTCTGCAGGACAATTTGTGTTAAGTTGTTATCTGGTGATGTGTGTTCCATTATTTTCCCCTGGTTTAGTGAATTTATTTATCATGTTACAGGATGTTAAGCATAAATGTGTCACCCTTTGGTAAAAGATCTCAAACCATTTTACATTATTTCTCTTTATTCTCATTTACAATCATTCCTTGCTCTCTGAAATACAGATCAAAACTCCATTCTATTTTTGTTTAGGTGATGTAAACTATAACTAAGATCACAGACATTAAGCTAACGTGTTTATTTTTATTTTACTGCTTTAATAAAAGATGCCTTTAGGGGGAGGAAAGAAATGTGGCCGCTGTTCGAAGACGGTTTACTTTGCAGAAGAAGTTCTCTGTGATGGAAGGAGCTTCCACAAGTCATGTTTCCTGTGCAGTAAGTTTTCTGAGACTATAACCATATTGAACTTATCACACTTATTACAGTCACTTGCTAGAACCAATACAGACTCTTGGTCTGTTATTTAAACCACACTGATCCATCTAGAACCAGGTTATTCAGTGAATGTCTTCTTCCCTCATCACACTGGCATATTCCAAGATGTCAGTGGATTTATCAGGCTCAAACTCTGAAAGGGTGGTCCAGGGAATATGAGGCATCCTTTTCATTTGGGAATTGGCCTCCAGAGTCCAGCCCTTAACCCCCTTGACATGTGTTGGAGAAGAATTTGTGCAGCGTTCCGACTTTTCCGTCGTCTTTATAAGATTTGGGAAAAAGAAAACTATGCAAGTTTGGACAGAAATTGCAGGAGTTCATCAAAATGATGCTATGAAATGTGTGCCAATCAGAGCAAATTTTGATCAATTTTATGCAAATCTGCAATAGAAGAATACAAAGAATTTATCCTAGACAATATTATGATCTCTGCTTTGGCAGAATGTCAGGACCTTCTGATCCTTCATGATACAAAATCATCATATTTCACAAAATCATCATATTTCACACTCATGTTTCAGTTAAAGTTCTCCTTCCCTTCTAGCATCTATGCATATAAGCAGCGAACAGAAGCCAGTGAGAGGTTGATGTCACTGATTGGAGTTTTAAATTCTTAATAAAGTTGCAAAACAATATCCACAAAAAGACCCAGTGATCTATCAGTTCAAAAATGTTTTTTTTTTTTTTCTTTTTGCATCTGCAAAGTCTGCATGCATCTTTCTGGAAATCTGTCATCTCTGCTTCAGTCTGAAACAGAGTTTAAGTTCTGGGCCGATATCTGGGTTCCTGTTTTCTTATCAAACATTCCTTTGCTGGAATTCAGATGAGAAAACAAGTTTATTTTAGTGGAATTGGACCATAAAAGGAAGCAGATAGGAGCTTATCTAAACACATGAATACATTAATCAGCTCCATCTCCAACGCAAATATTCAAAACAATATTACATGTGTGTGTTTTTGTAGTGGTGTGTAGGAAGAGCTTGGACAGCACAAATGTTTCTGTTCGCATGGATGAAGTCTACTGCAAGGCGTGCTACAACAAGAAGTATGGACCAAAAGGTTATGGTTATGGTCAGGGAGCAGGGACCCTTAGTATGGATGGAGGATCTCTGGGCGTTAGTCCTGAAGCGTGAGTATCATAAATAAACACACTTCTTTATGCATTTTTTGTGTGTTTTTATCCATGTTTATACTCCGTTTCTCCATCAGAGCTACCAGTCCTCGTCCCACCACCAGCACAAACCCCTCAACGGTGGCTCCAAAGTTCGGAGGCTCAGATAGATGCCCTCGCTGTGGCAAGGCCGTCTACGCCGCTGAGAAAGTGATCGGAGCTGGGAGTGTAAGAAAAACATATATATATATATATATATGATTGTGTTCATGCAAGACACAGCTCATCTAAAATGAAGTGTCTGTGGCCCCCCAGGCCTGGCATAAGATCGGATGTTTCACCTGCGCCTCATGTGGGAAAAGCCTGGAGTCAACCACACTGGCTGACAAGGACGGAGAAATCTACTGCAAAGGTAAATATATTAAAATACAGACACCTGATGGTTAATCTGGTCAGAAATGATGACTAGAGAACTTCACCTACCCTGTGATGTTTAATACTGGCCTATGGGTGGCTCAAGAAGCTGTAATTAACACAGTTATACAGCAGAGGGCTCCCTATTACCAACAGCACTGTCAGTTTCAACAGGTTTGTTTAAACTGCAATAATGACTTCCTATTTAATAGTTTTATTTAACATAAAAAAGCATCCAAATCTGTTCTGATATAATAAATCCATATTTCCTTCTGGTAGCTCTGAACTCTGCAAGTTAGCAGGATTTCTGCACCTTAAAGGCAGCGAGTGGATTTCATAGAATCTCATGAAGATCAGATGAGAAAAAGCCCTTATAACGGAAAGAAGAAGCACGGTGAATTTTAGTGTGACTTTATGGGACCATTCTAAATGATTGTGTTAAACCATAAACAACAGCGATACTTAATGCAGAACAGTTATAACGACTTCCTCATTAAGGTGGTATTTATAGTGTTTTTCTAACATGAGTGTCTGATTCGACTCTAACATGATCATGCTGGGGATCATCTGACAGGCGTGTCCAAAGTGTGGCCCAAGGGCCATTTGTGGCCCCCAGACTGATTTTGTGCAGCCCTCAACTGCATTTCAACAAGCAGGATGTTGATTATTTTTCAGATTTGTATTAATGTGAACCCCAAAAACAAGTGCAGATAGATTAAAATGTTTTTAAACTGTTTAAAAAATAAAACGTGACTAAATCCAGCAGCATCGCTGAAGAAAGACGGACTCAGATCCTGTTCTTGTTGATGATAATGGAAATTAGAAAACAATCGACCAATCAGACGCAAGTCAAATGTGTAAAACCCTTTTATGTCTCGTATCTTCAAAGATGTACAAAAATACTTTGTTCTCATCATTAAAATGTTTATTTATCAAGTATTTTCAGCGAAACACATTTTTAAGAAACAATAAATAATCCTTGCATTTTTTTGTTATAAATAAATCGATCTAAATTTTCTGACCCAGGACTTTCAAGCTGGAGATTTCCCATATTTTTACCATAATATTAAGATGGTTATTTAATAATGTATAATATATCATAACCCTTATTGCCCCATATGAATAAAAAATGAAAAAAATTTATTTTAAGTTTTTTCTTAGTGTGGACGTTAAAGATTTAAAGTCTGAAGACCAACCTGCTGTTGATATGTTTATACATTTATACAATAAAATGTTAGCGTGTAATGAAACCAATCATTGGTATCAATAAAAACATGGTTATTAAGGGTTTATAAACAACCAGTGAGTGATGTGGGAATTCATGAGGTTACCTTTCCTTTTCCACAGGTTGTTACGGGAAAAACTTTGGTCCTAAAGGTTTTGGATATGGACTGGGAGCCGGAGCGCTGGCACACACCCAGTGAAGTCCACCGTCCAGATCAGAGAGCAGCCTGCAGCAGCTCACAGGATAAAGACATTCTTCACATTTTACAGTCAACTCTACAACACAGACCACTCATTATCTGTCTGCTTGTTGTTAGTTCTTGGAGAGAAAACAAACAAAATAGGAATTGGAGCTTTGTAAAAATCAGGATTTGAAATCAGCCAATGGAGCTGCATCAGTGCATTTCTGACCTTTCCTTTGGGGATCTCATTTAAATGGTCTGATTGGAGGAGCCCATTAATTACAGTTCAAATAAGAAAGGGGGACGATCAGTAGAGGTTAAATGGACTGGACTTCATTCTTTACGCATTTATCGCTTTTATCTCTTCAAACTAATAAACAATTTGTCATATTTATGCTAATTCCATTTGAATTTTCAAAAATTCAATATTACCAGAAACACACACCTGTCTGTGTATCCACAACCTGATGAGAATAAACAAAATGTAAATAACAAATAGCTCATCGTGTCATTTTTATTCCATGTGAACAGGTATAGCAAAGGGAGGTAATGTTTTGGTTTTGGTTTGAAGACACGATGCACATTCTAGTCATTTCTTTCATAACATCACATGACACACCTGACCTCACCGCTCAGATCCTGCATCCTGTAAAACTTTGGGGGAATAACAGCAGGTTGGAAACAACTTTAAAATGAACCAAGAATTCTCCTCAAAATAAGAAAAATCAAAGCTAAATAAATGAGAACATTTTTATGCTATTCATGTACTTTCTTTTCTATTTTAGGAATTCTCACAAAGTAAACACAATATTTAGTTTCTCCTCTCAAACACTTGTACAGCATTTGACCTTTGACCCCTGAGCCTCCCACTCACATTCCAAAGAGCTGCCTACTTGTGTTTAATTGTTCCAGTGAACAGCTGTTACAGGAGACCTGCTGGATAAACACTTACCTGTACGTCTGTTCAACTTTTGACTCTCACGCGCGCACATGCACACACACACACACACATGCACGAGACTTTTCATAAGCAGCCTGCACCTCCTCTTGCCGTCATTAGAGAGGAGGTCCGCAGGAGCCGGGCATGTCCGGACGCGTCCAGGCGGAGCAGCCAGTCCTGCCACTGAGGATCTGCTGTTCTAGTGGAGGTTCTAATGGGATCCTCTGCTGAGGACTGACTTATTGCTGGTTTGTTTACTGAAGCTGCTGAGCGGGGATGTCCCTCCCGGTGAAGGTGATCCGAGACGGGCTGCTGGAGAAGCGCAGCAGCGGACTCCTCCAGCGGTGGAAGAAGAAGCGCTGCGTGCTGACGGAGGACGGGCTGCGCCTCCACAGCTGTAAAGCCGGCGGGGATGCGGCGTGGAGCTCCAGAGCCAAGGAGCTCCGCTTCGAGCGCATGGACACGGTGGACTGCGTGGAGTACAAGCGGGGACTGGTTTACTTCACCGTGGTCATGACGACGGGCAAGGAAATAGACTTCCGGTGTCCGCAGGACGGCACGCTGTGGAACGCGGAGGTCGCTCTGGCGCTGGTGCGTTACAAGAACCTCCAGGCCCTGCAGACCAGCCGGAACCGACACCTGCGCTCAGCTCATCTGGGCAGCACCGGGGAGGATGAGGAGCTCTGACTCCACGGTAACTCTCCCTCAGGCCTCAATCGGTACTTTTTATATCATTTAATCAGGTCTAAACACTTTATTTGGGTTTGTTGGAGTGGGCGAGGCGCCACACCCACTTCATATCCAAAACATTCACTTTCCTCCAAGAATAAACCTTGTGTGTGAACTCTAGACCAGCGAATCAGCTGAGCACACGTTCCAATGTCTGAAATGGTTGTCATTTTGACCAGAGCAGCATCTCATTTAAAAGGACCTTGAATGTCAGGAATGAAAACAATCAGACACTTGGGGATGTCTGACCATCACCCCAGTATAAGCTCTGTCTGGTTAAAGGTTTATTTAAAGGTTTATTCAGGAGGACCGCCTGAGTGTTTAGATGTTCCACAGAGTCACAGTAATCTTCACTCCACTCCACACAAACCACTTCTCCCTCCAGGACATAATTACGATGCAATGTGAGCCTTCAAAAATAACATCTGCCTGCCTCTCCCTCAGAGGGTATTTTTAAACACACACACTTATTTTTATGTGCTCAATAAAAAAAACTGTAGGGTACTCGGAGCTAAAGAGGTCTCAGTGCTCCATATTCTTATTATTATCTATATAACTTAAAAGCCACATCCTATTATTTACTGAAACTGGTTGCTGAAACCTCCAGTGAACTGAATGTCTGAACTATGAGCTCACAGATCAGGAATCCCCAGCGATGCTTCCTTATAGAGCCCAAATAAACCCAGTAGCCGTGGTAACAGTCACACATCAGCTGTAAATATTAAAAAATGTTTTCTCCTGTTTCCTCAGGTTTTTCAGAGAAGGAGGGAAGAGATCAACTGTACGGACTTATTTCAGTGCTGCACATAGGATATAAAGAAAACCCCATCAGAGAATGTGGATCATAGGATAAAGAGCCTTTTCTCTCTTTTTTTTTTTATACAAGTGAGCACATGATCTGATTTGACAGCCTTTTTCTGTCATGGCATGAGGTCAGCGTGGAGATCCTGCGAGGAGGAAACTGGAGAACATTTTACCCTCTGTGCCTTGTGAAATATTTTCCTTTATTTTGACACATATGGAAGAAAAGTCACACTTAGACATTTTGCTACAGACCGAACAAGGTCTGTGCTGCACATGAAGAATATGGGTTTTGATTTAGTTTGTTTCCATTTATATTAAATGTTTTCTGACACCATATACAGTATTACACAGGAATTAAAACAGTTTTTAGAACATTTTTGGCTCAGATTGTTCAGACCGTTGATTTCTAAGCTCATCTTTCCTGTTGTGGTATAACCTTGCTGTTTTAGCCTCTGGAAAACACTCTCACACACACACACTGTATGGGTATTGCGTGCCTGTCAGAGTTAGGACACCTTTTGTTCTGAGCTGTGTGCAGGACTAATGAGAAGCCCTGCGAGCCTGAGGCATGTGTGCACAGAAACATCCACCCACGCATATTCACCTCCAGGAGCACACCCAACATGAAATCCAGCAGGGTCAGAGCATCAGCAGACTCTCGTTAGCCAGACACAGCTGATATTGTTCATTTAAATAGGTTGTGTGTGTGTGTGTGTTTGTAGAGAGGATTGTGGTCTGTGTGTGAGATATATTTATGTGTGTGTATGAGCTCCTCAGGAATAAAGGGTTGGCTGTGCTGCTACTTCTCTTGTTACTGTGGAAAACCCCAAAGCAAACTACACCAAGTGAGTCAGCAGCAGACGAGGAGCAGTCAAAGGGTTGACGGTGGATCTTTGTTACCTCCTGGGTTTGTTGTCAGGCTGTGGAGGCAGGTGTCTCTGTGCCTTGTACGACTTTAAAATCCTGCCCTTCTCCTCACAGTCCACAGAGGAATTCTTCATCCAAACACAATAAAGACTTCTGGTTCTCTCTGGAGATAAAAACACGGGAATATGTGCTTTCATAAACTGAATTATACAAGTAGAGCTACAGGAAGGTTAGAAAGAATAATGTGAATATGAGTGATTAATTTGATGTTTGAGATTTTATAATTAAATTTAAAAAAGGTTTTACAAACTAACTACACACTTTAGACAGAGCTGCAGTTTTAGTGTTTCACCACTAGATGTCTCTCAGGTCAAATGTTTTACTTTATCATCAGGTAGGGGAATTTTTTTTTCTTCAAAACACCTTTATTAAAAATGTCATCACATACATACAAACAAACAAACGACATATGGCATAAAATATACAAGGCAATAAAATGCGTCATTTTTCCAGATATCAAAGAACAACAATAAAATGAAAAAAAAAGAACATAAAAAAATAATAATAATTAAATAAAAAATAAAATTGAACAGTGCAAGGGTATGTAACAATTATTTAGCTTGTTAGGACCTGGGAATCATCACTTAAGAATATAATTTCTGAACTATATTACTTTTCATAATTTTTAAAGACTTAATATAAAGTAGAAAGTCGTCTCGTCTCGTCTTCTTCCGCTTATCCGGGTCCGGGTCGCGGGGGCAGCATCCCAATTAGGGAGTTCCAGACAGTCTTCTCCCCAGCCACTTCTACCAGCTCCTCCGGCAGGATCCCAAGGCGCTCCAGGGCCAAACCAGAGATATATTTTCTCCAGCGTGTCCTGGGTCGACCCGGGGGCCTCCTGCCGGCAGGACATGCCTGAAACACCTCCCTGGGGAGGCGTCCAGGGGGCATCCTAACAAGATGCCCGAACCATCTCAACTGGCTCCTTTCGACATGGAGGAGCAGCGGTTCTACTCCGAGTCTCTCCCGAATGTCCGAGCTCCTCACCCTATCCCTAAGGCTGAGCCTGGCCACCCTGCGGAGAAAACTCATTTCGGCCGCTTGTATCCGCGATCTCGTTCTTTCGGTCATTACCCAGAGCTCATGACCATAGGTGAGGATTGGGAGGTAGATCGACCGGTAAATCGAGAGCCTTGCTTTCCGGCTCAGCTCCTTCTTCACCACAAGAGACCGGTTCAGCGTCCGCATCACTGCTGACGTTGCCCCAATCCGCCTGTCGATCTCCCGCTCCCTCCTTCTCTCACTCGTGAACAAGACCCCGAGATACTTGAACTCCTCCACTTGAGGCAGGATCTCTCTCCCGACCTGGAGTTGGCAATCCACCCTTTTCCGACCGAGAACCATGGCCTCAGACTTGGAGGTGCTGATCCTCATCCCAGCCGCTTCACACTCGGCTGCGAACCTCCCCAGCAAGAGCTGTAGGTCAGAGCCTGATGAAGCTAGGAGGACCACATCATCTGCAAAAAGCAGAGACGCGATTCTCCTGTCACCAAACTCAACACCCTCCACACCACGGCTGCGCCTAGAAATCCTGTCCATAAAGGTTATGAACAGGACCGGTGACAAAGGGCAGCCCTGGCGGAGTCCAACCCTCACTGGATACAGGTCCGACTTACTGCCGGCTATGCGGACCAGACTCACACTCCTCTGGTACAGGGACTGAATGGCCCTTAACAAAAGACCATCCACCCCGTACTCCTGGAGCGCCCCCCACAGGGTGTCCCTGGGGACACGGTCATAAGTCTTCTCCAAATCCACAAAACACATGTGGACTGGTTGGGCAAACTCCCATGACCCCTCCATCACCCTAGCGAGGGTAAAGAGCTGGTCCACAGTTCCACGACCAGGACGAAAACTACATTGCTCCTCTTCTATCTGAGGTTCAACTATCGACCGGACCCTCCTCTCCAGTACCCTGGAGTAGACCTTCCCAGGGAGGCTGAGGAGTGTGATCCCCCTATAGTTGGAACACACCCTCTGGTCCCCCTTCTTAAAAATGGGAACCACCACCCCGGTCTGCCACTCAACAGGGACTGCCCCCGATGACCACGCAATGTTGCAGAGACGTGTCAACCACGACAGTCCTACAACATCCATAGCTTTCAGATACCCAGGTCGGATCTCATCCACCCCCGGGGCTCCGCCGCTGCATAGTTTTTTGACTACCTCAGCGACTTCTGCCCCAGAGATTGGACAGTCCATCCCCAGGTCTCCCAGCTCTGGTTCCTCATAGGAATGTGTGTCGGTGGGATTGAGGAGCTCCTCAAAGTATTCCTTCCACCGCCCGACTAAAGCCCCAGTTGATGTCAGCAGTTCCCCGTCCCCACTGTAAACAGTGTGAGTGAGTTGCCGCCTTCCTCCCCTGAGGCGTCGGATGGTTTGCCAGAACCTTTTTGGAGCCGACCGATAGTCTTTCTCCATGGTCTCGCCGAACTCCTCCCACGCTCGAGATTTTGCCTCAGAAACTGCCACTGCTGCACTTTGCTTGGCCCTCCGGTACCTGTCTGCTGCCTCTGGAGACCCACAGACTAGCCATGCCTTGTAGGCCTCCTTCTTCAGCCTGACGGCTCCCCTAACCTCTGGTGTCCACCAGCGGGTACGGGGGTTACCGCCACGATTGGCACCGGCTACCTTGCGACCACAGCTAGCAACAGCCGCCTCAACAATCGCAGAGCGGAACAAGGCCCATTCGGACTCAATGTCCCCCACTGCTCTCGGGACGCGGTCGAAGCTCTGCCGGAGGTGGGAGTTGAAGACCATCTTGACAGGCTCTTCTGCCAGGCGTTCCCAGCAGAACCTCACTATACGTTTGGGTCTACCAGGTCTGCGTAGCATCTTCCCCTGCCATCTGATCCAACTCACCACCAGGTGGTGATCAGTTGACAGCTCCGCTCCTCTCTTTACTCGAGTGTCCAAAACATACGGTCTCAGGTCAGATGATACAACTATAAAGTCAATCAACGACCTGTAACCTAGGCTGTCCTGGTACCAGGTGTACCGGTGGGCATCCTTATGTTCGAACATGGTGTTCGTTATGGCCAAAACTGCGACTTGCACAGAAGTCCAAAAACAGAACACCACTCGAGTTCAGATTGGGCGGGCCGTTCCTCCCAATCACGCCCCTCCAGGTCACGCTGTCATTGCCCACGTGAGCGTTGAAGTCCCCCAGCAGGACTATGGAGTCCCCAGTAGGAGCGCTATCCAGCACTCGTCCCAGGGACTCCAAAAAGGGTGGGTACTCTGAGCTGCTATTTGGAGCATAAGCACAAACAACAATCAGGACCCGTTCCCCAACCCGAAGGCGCAGGGAAGCTGCCCTTTCGTCCCCCAGAGAAAACCCCAACATACAGGCAGAGAGTCTTGGGGCTAGCAGAAAGCCCACCCCAGCCCTCCGCCTCTCACCCGGAGCAACTCCAGCATACAAGAGAGTCCAACCCCTCTCAAGGACTCGGGTTCCAGAGCCAACGCTATGTGTCGAGGTGAGCCCGACTATATCTAGCCGGTATCGCTCAGCCTCTTCCACAAGCTCCAGCTCCTTCCCCGCCAGAGAGATGACGTTCCATGTCCCGATAGCCAGTTTTTGTGTCCGGGGATCGGACCGCCAAAGCTTCCGCCTTGGTCTGCCATCCGATCCACATTGCACCAGACCCTTCATGTTCCTCCTGCAGGTGGTGGGCCCACAGGTGGATGAGCCCATGTATCCAGTTCGGGCTGGGCCCCACGGGCGAAAGCCCGGCCACCAGGCGCTCGTTCACGGGCCCCAACCCCAGGCCTGGCTCCAGGGTGGAACCCCGGTAACCCTCCGGGCCGGGTACACTGGCTCGATGATTGTACTTGCATGAAGAGTCTTTTGAACCGCACTTTGTCTCACCCCTCACCTAGGACCAATTTGCCATGGGTGACCCTACCAGGGGCATAAGTGCCCCAGACAACATACAGTAGCTCCTGGGATCATTAGGGCACTCAAACTCCTCCACCACAATAAGGTGACGGTTCACGGAGGAGTAAAGCAGAAAGTCATTTTTGAAATATACTAAGTTGGGGGGACATTTTTGAATTTTGTTTTTGTGGATAAAGAATTTAGTGAGACAAATAATAACATTAATACAGAGGTCGTCATTTTTGTTTTTCAGAATTAAACCAAAGGTTATGTGTCATCTCTTGTGAGAGAAATTGGTGTTAAGAATTTAGAGTTTAACCAGAATGATAAGTCTGTCCAGAAGACATGAACAAATTCACAGTAGAAAAAAAGGTGATTTGTTGTTTCAATATCATTTTTGCAGAAAGTACATTTATTATCATCTATGTTGAAGCGTCTTCTAAGTAAATCTTTAGATGGATATATATCATTGACTATTTTGAAGTGTGTTTCCTTTACTTTAGGAGCAATAGGAAAAGTTAAGTACATAGTTCTTAGTTTTGTAATTTTTTTTTTGTCAAATTTCGAGTCCTGAGGGTGGATGGCTTGAACCATGCTGGTGGTTCAACCCGACTGGAGCCCATGGCGAGTTCCTCTGCTCGTCTGTGGCCTCCTTGGCTGGGGTTTCCCTCTTTTCTAATAAAAACTCAATAAAAGCAAAACTGCAGAGGCGCAGACTCTAAAATCTGCCACCAAATAACAATAGGGAAGCTGAATGACAGGAGGAGTGCAGGGTACATACCTGGCGTTCAGTTCCGCCCACCTGAACGAGGAAACCCCGTCTCGTCCCAGAGCAATGACAGCCCAGCCCACACTAAAACAGGAGTGCATTAATACAACAGACTCCCATGTTGCTAATGCAAGAGGAAAACTCTTACCTTTGTGAGAAGGTGAGCGCTGCACACTGCTGCCATTTAGCAGCATCCGGCCGCTCACCCGGAAGTGAATGGATTCAATGAGAAGCCAGAGAGACCGAGTAAACACGTCCTTGCCCTATATATAGGGCGTCCTCACCAGGTGATTGGCTGCTGCACATTATCCCCCAGCTGCACACGATCACCCTGCTAGACATGCACACTGCTCCTGGTCTTCATCCTGACCTAGAGGATCAGATCCAAATGGACCGTTTATTGTTTGAACCATCAAAACCACATGATGTGAGAATATGCAACACTAATCCTATCCTTAAAATGATAATATGCAGTTTTGCTTGTTTTGGGCTCCCTCTGGTGTCCGTTTTAAATAACTGCATTACACAAGTTAGCATATTGTTTCAGCTTATAAACGCCTAAATCTACCTGTTGAAATGTCTCCTCAGCCTTCATAGCTTTATACAGGGGCGGTTATTTACTCCTTCAAAGAAATCAGCTGTGTTCAAGCAGGGAGAGATTGAAAAAAGCAGGAATCGTGAGCTAAAAACACTCCAGCGCTAGCATAACAGCTAGCCACATTGGGTTAGCCTAACCCTCATGAGACACGTGACTTCCTGGGAACCGTGACGGTGACGGAGATCTTGCAATCGTGGTATTCCGGATCTAATTACCAGATGGGGCTAAGTGACTTTTAATTAACCCTGTAAAGGGTCAGATTAGCACATACTGGCTCAAGGAAAAGGTTTAAAAATATGAAAAAGTTGCATATTATCACTTTAAGTAAAAACCTAGGTGCTGCATTTTCCCAGAGGTTTGCCTCTGGCATTTTCTGTTTACCTAGTTATTTATTCATTATATTATATAGAGCTATTTTTGTTACTTACCTTTGTTTAATAGCTCCTCCTTTTGTTGTATTTGTAAAGAAAGATTCCCCTGCGTGGGTTAAAATAAAACTATTTTTGTTCAAACTTTACACGGGTCTCCTCAAGCTCCTTTGTTAGACCTCCTAAACTCCTAGACCTTAGAGGAGGTGGTAACAGACGTCAAAGTATCTTTTCTACCTGACTTTCAAAACTAAACTTAGTTATCCAATTGTTCAGAACCATCTTCAGTGTACACCTCTCCACCACATCTGCCAGTGAAACCATCAGGAAAACATGACTAAAGTCTAGTATTATTAACAAAGGTTCCTCAGGATTTTGGTTGTTTGTTTTTCCTATGAACTTAGTAGTGGAGGATGTGCTTTACAAAAGTAACATTATATGTGAATGTATGTAAAAGAACACACACAAAAAATATATTTCAGTTAGATGGAACTTGGATCAATTATTTCATAGTTTGGTATAATAGGCTTCCTGCTTCACCAGCAGTTAAATCATTTTATGTTGCTGTAATCAAATTCTGACTTTTACATTTCTAACTTCTAAACGCATTAGAGACCAGACTGACGCACGTGCACAATTGTAGAGGTGGGCTTGGAGGGAGTGTGAGGGGGGGAGAAGCCAGGGATGTTTTGGGAGGGGCCTTGATTCAAATTATTCTCTCTTGCTCAAATACTTCAGACTGTAGCTTTAAGTAGACTTTTAATAAGAAGTCTACACAAAATGATCAAAAATGAGGCCCCTGGACACTAAAGAAAAGCTAAAACTGGAGAAATAGGATTTCTGCTTAAATTGTAAGATTTGTGTTACCTTACATAAACCAGTGGAAAGGCCTCCTGCAGTCTAGATGGTGGTGACACAGAGTTAGGAGACAGCTCATGTGGATCAGAGGTCCAGAATGATGAGGAGATGTGGAGGGAGGCTTTGTGGAAGACCACCTGAAAGGCAGATAAAGGAGATATTTCAGATGACATCAGGTGATTTGTTCAGACAAAGAAACACAACAACAACAATAAAAACAGCTGGAAACTGACTTGTCCAACCAGCTTTTTCTCTGGTGGTGCTGGAGGGTTTATGGTTTGGGGTCCTTGCAGTCATGGAGTCCACCATCAACTCCCCTGCACACCAAAGTATTCTAGAGTCTGATGTTTTTGATTTTAAACTTTGAATTCATGTCTTTCATTTTAATATCATTTTCTCTCATCTGCTTCTGTTACAAATGGTTATCTGTACTGTTTGCATGCTTTCAATAAAGTTCCATCACTCTATATCCCACTCCCTGCTCCTGCTACACAATAAATAAGAGTCCCACCTTGTTTCTCGGTGCCTGAACGCTTGTTCTCGCTGGCAGGAGCAGAACACCATCGCGAGTGGTAAAGCCGACAAGCCGGAGCTCCGAACCGGCTATCGGAAGTGGGACATAATGACGAGAGGGGCTGACAAAACCACAAAACACGCCTCCTTAGATATTGCACCCCCTGCTGGTGAAAGGCCAACACACTAAATATGTTCAAATATCCAAAACTTATGGAATTAATTAGTTTTTGCCAGTGCGCAATGTGTTTTGTGTGCGCAATGCATTATGGGTAAAAAAATAATGTTTTTAAAGTGAATTAATTCAAATTATACATTGAAGAAAGAACTCCTTTATGGTGCATGGCTATTTTTAAGCCAAGTACAACTGGATAAATGTATATCTGTGGATTAATTTACTGAAACCATAAGTGAGATCTCATTGGCTCCGGAGGGCTATAAATACCACTGGAACGCACGGAGGTTATCGTGTGTTGGTAGCTAGCTAATCCTACTAGCAATCTACCAACACACTGAAGCCCCAGGAACCGAGCAGACTGCAAGCAACATCAACAAAGTCATGGTAAGTATCAAAAACAACACACATTTTTTTTTTTACCTCATGTATTGGAGCTTACTTTATTTCAACAAACAGTATATTCTCCGTATCAAATTACAATTGCTTATATTCATTTCTTTTACATATCATGCACAGATGGCTAGGTCGGACGCTTGCAGCTAAACCACCACAGCTTCAAACTGCCTCAAACCCCCAGCACAGCTAAATACACTGCATCCTATATCATCTGGGACTAACCACAACTTTATTCTCTTTCATGGACTCCTTTTCTTCTTCATGCCAACACACAAAAAACAGGATGATGATGATGACGATGATTATTAGTATTAGTATTAGAAAAAAAGGCACATTATACTTTTTATACACAATCACTGGAAGTGATTGGAAAGCACCAACATTTCTCTTACCTCCTATCATTTGTTACATTTTTAGGTCTAAATTCTTTCACTTGTGGACTGTCATGGCAGAGATCATTGATAGTTTACTTTTCTTCTATTTCATCATGTACATACACAGCAGTCCAAGCTGAAAAAAACAGGACACCTTCACAAATGGCTGGGATAATCATTGTCTGAGCACAAAACACAATCCAACTGCCAATCAGCTTGGGCTTGCTACTATGACAGTCTCGCCTCCAGCAAGCTGAATAGTTTCTGTTTCTTTACTTGGCTCACGCCTTTATCCAAAGCTACGTACAATTTGTAACCTACGCTACGAGGCATGCTGTGGTACACGGGGGAAACCACAGAACGCAGAGGAAACCCAGACATGCATGGGGAGAACATGCCAACTGCACACAGAAAGGCTACAGCCAGGATTCAAATCTGCAACCTTCTTGCTGCAAGGCAACACTTGTATTTTGAATGATCAGATACTGTTTGCACCTTGATAATTATTGTTATTATTATCATTATTATAGCCACTCTCGACTGAGTAGGACACGTGTGCTATCTTTGAACTGTTGATGAACTTTGAAACTTTGAACTTTCTGAATAAAAACTCAAGACAATGAAGTCATGTCCTTTCAATGAGAGACAAACCCTACACACTCAATGTTTGATTCCTTTCAGGACAGGTGGCCACGCCCCATCATGTCCAGAATTCATTCTCCACTGTGGAAAACTCTGTGACAAACACCTACTGCATAGAAAACAATCTCCTGAGCTGAAGGATCAAACTGCTGCTGTTGAAATGTTCTACATGGAATTTCAGGAGGATGACTTCAATCTTCAATTCACATCAGAATTTGGTGAAGAACCTTTGAAAAGTGTCTTTGAACTTATTTCTACAAGTCAATGGAATCCAGTCAAGGTTTTCAAGTGATGTAACCAATGTGTTTGGTTCTCCAAGGTCCTCTTGATCCTGGTCGTGGAGGTCCTCCTCTTGGCTCACATGTGTGGCAACACGAGTGGTCAGGGCAACGCCACCTGGGGAGTTGCACCCCAGGAAATAAAAACAAAGATTCACTTCTACGAATTAGGCAGGAGACGTGGTTCAAAGAATAAACATGCTTTTATTAATTAAAATGAAT
>SSNR01000091.1:1292783-1322134 GCA_006937965.1 Callopanchax toddi
ATCAATTATTTTGTACAGAAAACAAGAAAATATTGAGCATCAAGCTTTCATCGATTTGTTCTTTTCAGCACATTAATGTATAAATCTTATTTAGGGTCAGGGTTCTGAACAGTTTTGTAACAGAGAAGATGTTTGTGATTGAATGTGTTTTGGTTCAAGCTTAACCTGTGTTATCAGGGTATCAACTCAGAGTAACTCGGAGTAACTGGTGTCAATAACTCAGTTACTAACACACAAATTACATCACCAAGGGCCAAAACAACCAGTCTTTAGGTTTAGAGGTCAAAAACTTTTTCACACAGGGCACGTTGGTTTGAAAACTTTGTTCCCTTAATAAATGAAATCAAATAAAAACTGCATTTTACATTTACTCAGGTTTTCTTTGTTAGTTTGATCTGAAACATTGAAGTAACAACTTTAATTTATAATTGTATTTCAAGGTGCTTTCAACATTGACTACCGGTAGTTGATTACTTTTTTGATCTTTAGTCAGGTGGATACCAAGATATTTGATCTCTGATTTGACAGGAACCTGCTTAATTACTTTAAGAGGTGTGTCGTGAAGTGCAAAAAGTTCACACTTCTTGAAATGTAAGGTTAGTCCTGATGCTTTGGAGAAGTCTTCTATTTTTTGTACAGCCACTGGGATCTGATGAACATCTTTTCAAAATAATGTGTCATCTGCCAGTTGGCTTATGACAATTTCTGTATCTACACTATTGAGTGTAAAGCTAGAGTTTGAATCCAATTTATTTAAAAAAGATGTTTATGATAAGTTTGTTCATACATCAGACTTGGTTGTGTTTGTTCTTTTCTGAATGCTTCAATGCTGCAAACTTAACTTGATAAATCCTCATTGATTTGGTACTTTGATAGTATATTTAGTAGAATTACAACAGTATAAGTTTTAGTCACATCACAGGTTTTCCTTTGATGAAGGGAATATCAGAACCTGCTAACAAAGGAAGTCAGAGACCCTGTGGCGCAATGGTAGCACATCTGACTCCAGATCAGAAGGTTGTGTGTTCAAATCACATTAGGGTCAATAGTACATTATTTACTTTATTGTTTCAAATGGAAATGTCAAGCTGACAGGTGAAATAAAACTACATATGAGTCAATTTAAAAACATTTCAACAGTTCTCATTTTAATCGCAAACATAAAAACTGTCATGATTCAGGATTCAAGACGTTCATATGCAAATTACAGCAACAGTTGACCTGGGGTTGGCCGGGACTCAGGAGGGAAGATGTTCACTGACTGCTGCCCCCTGATGCCGTACAAGCTCCAATTACACATAAACACTAAAATACATTTCATTATAAAATAAACAATAAATATATAAAGCCAGAATTCAATCAAATAGTGGCGTTATTCTAATTCCTGTTCATTAACCAGAAACAGAGTGTAACTAATTGACCCAGTATGAATGTGAACTCCTTCCAAGTTCATGATTGCTTTCAGTCCCATGTGAATTTAACAGCCTAACTCTAGGTTTTAAGCGCTTGACCTGGGGTCAAATACGTGAATCTGTGAGAGTCAAATGGACAGGCTGAGATTACGATAGAGAGATGGTTTAAAGCTATAAATAACCAGTCAGACAATGGGAGGCTGAGTTAAATAGAGGGGTACAGAATGATTGGGCTCATTTCTGATCCGTCCTCCCTCAGCAGTGGGTGCAGCTCTTTCTGCTGTCTCTGGTAAGGTCCCATCAGGGGTTTTTATTAGTATCTAAGACTATTTGTCACCTTTGCATACTCTCAGACAGGTTCCATGTGTTGATCAGTAATAATCTTAGAAGAAATCGATATTTTTCTGATAATCTTGTCAGGAGTTTAACTTTTCTCTTTTTTCTTTTAATCAAGAAACAAACTTTCAGCTGTTTGCATCTTGTCTAATTAGTTTTATTCTGCAACAAAACACAGTTTTGTTCAAATCTGAGGTTGATGCCAGTGTTCCAAAGCAGCTCAGGTTGATTTTCTTTGCACTGACAAGTCGACTTCGCCGCAGAACCCCACATGAATTAGTGAGTTACTGATGGTAAATCCCAGAACGATGCCGGGCAGCACCAGAGCACAAACAGCCTCCACAGCTGTCTGGTCTATTTGGGGAGACAGGCCACTCCGAATTCCTCTCATGCAGATAATCCTGCAGAGAAAGATGGGGATGAGGGATGGAAGAGGTGGATGAGAGATGGCTCTCACTCTGGAATTTTCCAAATCCTCTGCAGAGCAGCTCGTAACAATATTATATGATCAGGTTTAATGTGGTGCCTTTCACGACATGAGCTGAATGAAAAAAATGAAAGAGGGATAAGGTGATGGGGTCAGGGAGGGTGACAGAGTGTAGCATACAACATACAACACTTTATAAGTTTATTTTATACATTTGAACTTGGAATTTTTGATTTTTACTCTCATATTTGCACCATCTGTTATTTTGACTTCATATTTAATTTGGTTCAATCATTTTTTCGGCAGCCAGGTTTATTATATATTGTGGGACAAAAAGTTGATTGTCTAATAGAATCATATTGTGTGTGTGTGTGTGTGTGTGTGAGTGCTCCTATTCTCTCCTGTATCTCCTCCAGTGGGATCTCATCAGCAGGATGCCCGAACATTTGTGAGTGATTAGACTTTGTTCTCTTATTATAGTTCATGTAATCACACACACACACACACACACACACACACACACACACACACACACACACACACACACACACACACACACACACACACACACACACACACACACACACACACACACACACACACACACACGCACACAAAGTGAATCAGTTTGCTCAGACGTAGTCTTTTTTATTAAATGATGCCAATTCTTTTCTTTCCAGGCAAGAGGTAAGCCCATTTCATCACTCTGAACAACACTTGACTTGCTGAACAAAATCCATAACAATGTTCTGTTGATGCAGAAGAAACCAAAGATCTCAGCTTCAAGGAAGCTGATGCTCAAAGTAAGAAACACTGACCTGATTCTACCTATTACACGTTTAATACTCACGTTTGACCACTAGAGGGGAACAGAGGTTTAAAAATATTACAGTTTTTGTACTAAAAGACACCATGTCCTTTTTCAAACTCTAAGAGTGATTTGTATGTGCAGAGTCTGATGGTGGCAAAGGCCAAGGAGGAACTGGAGCAAGAAATCCTTTTAAAAGAGGAGGAGAAACAGAGATATCTTGCAGAGAAAGCTCCTCCTCTGAACACCAGCAGCCTCAGCCTGGCTCAGCTGCAGGTAACTCCTCTGGTCTCCCATAATTCACTCCTCAGTGACTCAAAGCCAGAGAAAGGTGCTCACGTAACTACTGCTGACCTATTTGTTCACACATGTTTTAGAACTCATTTCATCTATTCATCATCACTGAGGTTGTGTCACAGAGATAACACGTCATCCACAGTGACAATCTCATGCTCCTCATGGGGAATCCTGACGTTTTCCCAGGTCAGAGAGGATATATAATCCCTTCAGCGAGTTTTGGATCTGCCTTGGGGTTTCCTCCCACTGGGATGTGGGAGGGGACCAAGAGACAACCTAATCAGATGCTGAATAAGAGCTGCTGATGCCTTTCAAGGTGGAAGAGCAGCAGCTCTAATCCAGTCTTCTTGTGGATGAATTTGAGCTGCTTGTATCCAGAATGTTGTTCTTTTGGTCATGATCCAAGGGTTAGAACAAAAACAGAGCAGTAAATCCAGAGCTTTGTCTTTTGGCTCAGCCTTTTATTTACCCAACAGATTAGAACAACACCCTCATTACTGCAGATGAAGCCCTTCTCTTGGCTCATCTTTTGCCAAGACACTTACATTCTTTTGCTTGAAGGGACCATCCCACCATTTGAGAATCATGGCCTCAGACTTAAAGGAGCTGACTCTCATCCCAGCTTATTCACTTAAACAGCCCCAGTGCAAGCTGAAGGTCATGGCTTCGAAATGCAGACAGGACCACATTATCTGCAAAAGGCAGTGATGAGAACCTGAGGTTCCCAAACCAGACACCCTCCTCTCCATGACTTGAGATCTTTTTCTTTAACAACACAAACAGGATCAGAGACAGTCCTGGAGGAGTCCAATCTACATGGGAACAAGTTCAACTTAATGCAAAAACGCAGTTCTTGCATTAAGTTGGTCTTAAGGTCTTACATGTGGCCCCATCATTCCATAGTCCCACAACACCCCCTAAATACACCTTGGAATAACTCGGTTGAGGGCCTTCTCCAAGTGTGAAGCTCTGGTTCACTGTTTCATGACCTGGATGAAGAGCATTCTGCTCCTTAATTTAAAAAATAAAGCATTTGTCTATGTGTGTGTAGGATCTCTGCAGAGAACTCCACGCCAAGATAGACGTGGTTGACGAGGAGCGATACGACATTGAAGCCAAAGTGATGCTCAACACGCGTGAGGTGTGAACACAGTTGTTTTTCTATAGCTCATTTTCAAGGAGCCATTTTCAGGATGCAGCCTCATGAGAACCTCCTGCAGCTCTGACAGTAAATATCACTCAATTCCCTGT
Organism: Callopanchax toddi; assembly: GCA_006937965.1. Classification (NCBI taxonomy): domain Eukaryota; kingdom Metazoa; phylum Chordata; class Actinopteri; order Cyprinodontiformes; family Nothobranchiidae; genus Callopanchax; species Callopanchax toddi. The sequence goes on from SSNR01000091.1 coordinate 1,297,315, forward strand.
TCCTGGATCAGATTAAAGACCTGAACATCAAGGTGCTGGACCTCAGGGGGAAATTCAAGAGGCCTAATCTTCGACGCGTTCGTGTGTCTGCTGACGCCATCCTCCGCTCGCTGCTGGGCTCCAAGCACAAGGTCTCCATGGACCTCCGAGCTAATCTCAAGTCAGTCAAGAAAGAAGATACGGAGAAGGTGTGTGCAGATGGAACAAAACAAAACACACAGAGAAACCATGAACCCTCATCTGGGTGTCGATGTGGATGTAGCTGCTGACTTTGATGACATCAGCGTTTAGAATGCCACCGAACACCTAAAGCTGTGTTTCTAAGTGTGTGAAAGGTGTGTTTGAGCAGTAGACCGGTGCAGGGTGGTGACGGTGTGTGTGAGGGGAGGTGCAGTACACAACACAATGATCCCATTGTACACAGAAGAGTAGCTTTTGTAGCTCTGCTGACTGGTCAGTGTGTGTCTGTTCTGATAAGTGTGTGTTTCCAAGTGTTTTACAGCAGGAAACCAGTTAGTGCGGTTATGCAGATCTCTCAAAAGATTCAGGTTCAATAGAATGGCTTTTAATGGCTTAGAACAACAAAGCTGCTCGTCTTCACATGTTCAGATAAAACTCCTCTTTCTGTCTTTATCTGCTTCATCTGCAGAAGAGGCCAGTGGAGGACAGCGACTGGAGGAAGAATGTGGAGGCCATGTCAGGGATGGAGGGAAGGAAGAAGATGTTTGACGCTGCCAAAGGTTCTGCTCAGTGAAAACACAAGACAGCTTCAGCGTCCATTGTCTGCACAGTTTTTACCATTTGTTTTTGCAGCTTCCCTGTTTCTGATCAGTGTGTCTCTTTGGATTTAATTCTGTCAGAAAAAATACCGTCACCTGTAAGGCTTCCATCACTTTGCATGAAGTTTATTAGGAACGTTTTACCTTAACGTCTCATTCACAACATGATTAAATCATTTAAACTAGCATTTTTGCAAAGAAATATTGTCAAACTACAGTCCTATTTTAATAACCCTTTTATCCATAGCGCTTCCTACAGTGAGCATCAGTTCTAAAAGTGTTTTATTGTGTGTAAAACATAGTGATCTGTTTCTCATAGTCAACCTGAGCAGATGTACAAAACTTTGAAATAAACACTTTAACCAAAAAAGCATGCCTTTCTTATTCATTTGGGACAAAAGGGTTTTAGTGTAAGGTGACAAAAATGTAAAATTCAGAAACTTCTTGTAAAATTTAATGTTTAACTGTTCATTCAAACAGATTTTTTTCAGTTTTTAACTTTTTTCCATGATAAGTTACAAATAGAGACTAAAATGTGCTCTACCAAGCAGCTGACCTGCTAGTTAAAGGGTTAAAGTCCAGTCACCCACATCCAGTAGGTCTAGTCTGGTCACTCCTCCATCAAGTGGCTCTCAGAGCTTTGTGTTATTAATAGTTTCATCATAAAATCTGCTTTCAAGAGCCTTTTTCTAGATACATTTTAAAAATAAGTAAAACATGAAAAGTAACAAATCACATTCTTTTTAATCAATTTTTTGTTGTTTTTTTTTGTTGTTTCTTTGTTGTTTCAAAATTTTTATTATTTCAGAGAAATCCTTGAGTTCAAAAATATTAATTTGATCTTGAATGATTTTTGAGGGGGGCTGCATAATTTGTAAAAACTGGATTCTCTTTTTTTTCCATTTTTTAAACAATGTTTAACTTTTTTTATTCACGCATTCTCAAAATTATAAGATTGTTTTTGTTGTTGTTCATATTCCCCAGTTTCATTTAGTTTATTATTATTTTTATTTAAAAATTAGTTCAATAAGAGGAATAAAATGTGCTCTACCAAGTGATTCAGCAGAACCTCCAGGGTAATTAATTCAAGTTTTGCATATACTGTATCTTTTCAGTGAGAAACAGCACAAAAGACTAACTTTGAATGTGATCAACAGGAACAATGTAATGAGTGATTAAATCCACCTGAAGCAATACAGCAGTACTACCTCTCATCTGGCTCTTTACTTTAAATGTATTTGCACCTGCACTAAAACTCAACCTGTTTAAATAAGCCCAGAAAACACCATGCTTTCTATTCAAATATAAAACTAATTAATGCACTTTGCAAAAAAAATAATCATCATTTAAAAAACTGAAAGCATTGCACTAACTTAGCATAAAATCCAGAAATTCATGTTTCTCAACCAGAGACACTCCTGCAGCAGAAAGAGCGACATGTCTGAACATTTCAGCTGATATGCTTATATGTTAGCTTCCCTCACACCCATAAAACGGTTCTTTGTATCTGCTGTTTGTTTTGCATGACCATAAAACACAAAACCTTCCTTCCACATGTTCTACATGCAAATAAGCATTTGCCATTTGTTCATAAAGCAATTTGTCACGAGGTGATTTCTATCGAACTCTGAAAATAAAATGTGCAGGAGGATTTTCAGACTTGTAGCAGATTTCAGCATGTAACGGCATATACTAATAAAACAGAGAAAGTCAACTGTCAAAGTATTAAATGACAGTCAGCTAGAGGGTGAGTTTATCCATAAGAGAGTGTCATGAAGCTATAACCCACTGACCCTCAGTGGGGTGTCCTGGTTATTTATCCTGTTTTATTTTAATGAGGGAGCAGGTGTGAAATATAAAGTAGATAAGTTGGGCAGTGCGTGTGTGCGTGTGTGTGTGTGTGTGTGTGTGTGTGTGTGTGTGTGTGTGTGTGTGTGTGTGTGTGTGTGTGTGTGTGTGTGTGTGATTGGGTTCAGAGTCCAACACACAGCAGGGAAAAGGTGTGGCCTCACAGCAGAGCAAACAGTCTGACTCACTGTGAGACTCTCTGCCACCTGCAACAAAGATGTTCGTTAGAAAAACACAAAATCATTGTCTCACACACTGACACACACACAAACACACACGTTTGGTTCACCGCTATATTGTTGCTTCAGTTTGTTTTAGTTCCTGCATCTGTTGCATTTTCATGTTGTTGTTAAATTTTTTTTGCAAGAAGAGCAACATAACTGTAAAATATTCACATTAAGTGACAACAATACTAATAAAGCTGCATTATCAGTTGCCACACTTCCACCATACAAGGAAAAACACTCTGCCTCACCCCTCCCTCCCTGTCAGGTGAAGAGCTCACCTTTGTGGTCATGTGATCTCTGAATGAGCTGCACCCGACTAAAGGTGGATACCTTTGTGCTGCACCGACTGTAACTTTTCCTGCTGCCATCAGAGGCTGTTGGCTTCTACCTGTCGTCTGCGACTGAAGAGGAAACTTGTTCTTTTTTGTTTTCCCTCAACATGTCCATCAGTCGGAAAAACTGGTCCGCTTTGTCCAGGTGAGATCAAAGCTGTTAGTGACACCTGAGTTCTAGAGCATCGCCTGCAGCTGCTGCCTTCCTGATGGCACACTTTCACTTTAATCCCAGGATGAGCTCCAGGAGCATACAGAGCTCCTGGAATGAGTTTTTTATAGTTAGAATGAGGATATTTTACCTTTAATACTCATTTCTGGTGCAACTGCTGTTATAAGAACATGCATTTCTAGCTTAGCTTTCAGTCAAATGGATGCAATAATGATGTAACGCTCTTATTGTTTTAATAATCCTCAACAATATGCTGTTTCTTTAACATGATCAAAGTGTATTTTCTTGGAGAAAATCTAAAAGCTGAGATTTTGCTGGATTTCTCATGAATTGACCAGTTCTGTCTTTGTTTAATTATTTGTTTTACTTTCTTTTTTGTTCATTTTGACTCAGCCTCGCACGTCAGTGGACGATGGAGGATGAGGAGGAGGTAGAGAGGGAGAAGAGGAGGAGAGGGAAGAGCATCACCGCTGACCCAGATGCTGACTCCGACTCTCCTCCCAGAAACCCATCCAGCTGTGATGGCACCACTGGGACCGAACCCTCCAGTGAGACGTCTCCAGGCCTCAGCAGGTTATTACATCACTCTGCTCCATCCTGAGCCTTATAATCTATTCTAATGGGGTATTTTTATTAAATGGGCAGCACAAATTATTTAAAAACTGTCTTAGTGGATGGAAGCAAACAATGATCAGCTACTTACAGTTTCACCTCATGGGTGTGTGTCATCTTTATACTGTTCAAACACATGAAAACACCTGACACCACGAAGCATTAAACAGTTGTGGAAAACACCAGCAGCTAAGACTCTAGAGACAAAGCAGCCTTCAAAAAGAGAGAAACCAGAGGAGGTTTTTTATTACAGAAACCCGATCAGACACAGGACTTTCTCTGAAAACGATCAATCAAATAAGAGTTGTTGTCTGGGTATTTTCTGTCAGTGTTGAGCAGATGCAGCTGGACTTCGTGGAGATGCTGCGAGTGCGAGACGAGAAGAGGAGGATGAGGCACGTGGAGACCTTGAGACGACAGAAGGAGGTAGGAGAGGACGACGTGAAGGCGAGAAGTGGAGGAGAAGGAGATGGACGGGTGGTGCTGCTGGGGGAGCTGGAGGAGGAGGAGGACAGCGTGTTCAAACCACAGTCGCCTTTAAAAACATCCTCTGACAGCAGCAGGTTCAAGACCAGAGCTGATGAGACCAACACACCAGTGAGTTGATGTTTTAATCACACGACTTTCATTTATAGTCTGTTTATCACAGAAAGAGGTGTCATTTTTCCTCTCTCGTTAATATAAAGTCATGAGAGTGACTGTATATCGCTCTGGAAGTGTGAGAGGTGACATTTACATGCAAAATAATTCACAGATATCACGTTATATCATCCTGCAGTTATCATTTTAACAGAAAATGGGCTTACCTGTCAGAAGTAGTGTGCTGTCATAAAAATGCTAAACATTGTCTAAGTTGGTTTATTTGGTTTAAACAGTTCATCCTGCTCTGAGAGGCTTAGCTTAGTTTATCTGCTCCAGCTAAAAAAAAACCTAACATGGTGATGGTTACCAGGAGGAAACTGAATAAATACCCTAAATCTGCTTCACTATTTCACTTTGGACCAACTACCAGGACCAGTGGAGACCCAGAGAACAAACCCGCCCTGACACCAGGTTTATTAATGCTTCACTAACTCACCAACAATGGCACCCTGCAGCGAGGCTGATCACAGTTAACTATTACCTCCCGCTGAGGGAGAGGTTTGTTAATCATTCTCTAGATTCTCTAACTACTAAAACTCAACACATTCTAGGCTGAAAGCTATTTCAGGCCATTTAGGGACGAATGACATCATCGTTGTTGTGGTAGCAGCTGATCTCTGATGAACTGGTTAGTACTGGTGACCTGATTTGACCATTTGTTTGAGGATATTTGAACCAGTTTGGTCTGAAAACGTTCAACTGAAACTGTACTTGATGACTCTATGAATCATTTTTGATGTGCAGCCAAGACAAAGCCGGTGTATTTATATTAGCTCGGCTCAGACTAATTCTTGGGTGTAGTTGAGTGCTGTTGCCACAGATGATTTAGGTTTATATAGCAAACATCTTCAATATTTAGGTCCAGCTCCTTTATTGGACTTCCAGGGAATGGAGCGACCATGTAAATCACCTGCAGAACCTTGATAAGGCGTGCTTAAGGTCATCATTTGAACGTTATCTTCAGTTCCAGTATCTGCAAATTAGCCCGTATCCACATTGGGTTATGTCACGCAAGGTGTGTCTCGAGTACTGCTGAACCAAAGCTTGCATTCTGTGTGCACATGTTGATTCTCTTCCACTTGTTTTTGTTTATTTTGTTTGTTTCAGCATGAAAAAGAAGAATCATTGAACGTGGCCCCTGACCCTGAACCCAAAGCAGCACCTCGCCCGGCTCGCAAGTTTGTCAGGTCAGAATAATCAGTTTCAGGTCAAATGGAGCCAACATATTTTAGTATAAACTTTAGTAGTCTGGCTGTTTTTGTACATTTGGTTCAAAAATCAACTGATTATATTTATGCTCAAACAAGCTGCATAGAACAGAAATAAAGGGAAAAACAAACAAACATATCAATCCATGGGTTAATGAATCCCAATTTCTTTTTATTTTGATTCCCAAAATCCACAATTTCCAGTAATTTTTAATGTGTTTTAATTAAAAATTATTTCTATCCGAAAGTCTTTTAAAGTTTTCCTTTGGACTTTGGCTACTTAGTAGACACGTGGAGGACAGGAGGACACTTAAAAAGTATATCTCCAACAGATTACCAGCCTCTGAAAGTCACAGGAAAAGATTCAGCAGAGTCCTGAAACAGAGCCAGAGAGATGCAGCATGTTGTTGTTGTAAACTAATAGCTCTTTAGGAATCAGCTTGTTGTGCTAATTCTATAACAATGTGCTATTTATGGGGATTTTTCATGGATTCATCTAAAGTAAGGGGAAGAAACTTTGTATTTGTGACCAACTTCTGGTAAGAACACGTCTAAAGATGTCATTTAAAATGGGCTTTTTGCCATGATGGGTGTTGAGTTGATGACACTTTGGGTGTCTTTGTGTGTCTTAACAATTAAAAAGACAGAAAGCAAAATAAAAATGACAGGATTGAAACGAATAAAAAAGCTCAGCCCGTATCTAGTTAAGAACGCTGAAAATCTGTCAGAACGCTCTGAACAGACAAGAAAAGATGCTAAGAAAATCTGACTCCACAAAAGTAAAATGTGAAGAAATTTATTGTAGTTTTTGCAGAGAATTGTATCTATTTTATAGAGTAATACTTGCATACATGTCATAAAAATAAACCTCTGCTTACTTAACGTTGGGTGGATGAGTATGAGGAAAACGTCATGCCCTACTGGTACCTCTGGTTTCCTCTTAAAAGACAAACTGGTTCTTTACAACCTTTTCGTTGTTTTGTCAAAAGAAAGATTAGATTGATCCATTCCTCTCTTGTCCAAAGTGTTTCTTTCCGTTGTGTAAACCCGACTGGACACACAGGTCTGCACATACTGTCATTACCTGTTAACAGTTCTTCTCTAAAGGACAAAACATCTTAGAAGCTTCAAGATTCTCAAATATGTCATAGATGTTCTACAAGTCAGAGACAGGCTCAAGTCTGAGACTTGGACTCGAATTGCACGTAAGTCACACCAAGACCTAAAACTTGGTTTGGACTTGTTCCTCAAAGACTTGAGACTTTACTTGGACTTGGCCCTCAAATTTTGGGTCTCGACTTGGCCCTAAAAGACTTGAGATTTTAACTTGGTCCTCAGAAACTTGAGACTTGACTTGGACTTGACCCTCAAAAACTTGGACATGAATTGGGCTGAGTCCTCAAAGATTTGAGACTTGAATTGGCCCTCAAAGACTTGAGATTAAACTTGCACTTGGCCCTCAAAGACTTGAGTCCTGACTTGGACTTGAGACTCAAAAACTTGAGACTTGAATTGGTTTTGACCCTAAAAGATTTTAACCTTGTCCCTCAAAAACTTGAGACCTGACTTGGACTTGGCACTAAAAGATTTGAGACCTGGTCCTCAGAGTTTTGAGACTTGACTTGGACTTGGTAAAAATGACTTGTGAACATCTTAGCTATGCGTTCAGACCTGTTTGTGTTGTTGCAGTTCCGTGTCCATCTCCCTCGATAAGACCCCGTCAGCCAGCAGGAGTTCAACCTCCATGAGCCCTGGGTCTCCGACGCCCCCCTTGTCACCCCGTGATCACTGGCCCTCACCCTGCCAGAGCCCGGCTCCTCATCAGTCTCAAAGCCCGGTTCAGAATGGACACTCACAGGAGGTAATTCAGCTCAGCTCATACAAAAACACGCTTTAGTTTAGCCTTCTGTTTTTCTCCTCAAGCTGAATATAAAAGGCTGAAGAACTTTTTTGTAAAGCAGCCTGAGATGGCCCCATATCTTTAAACTATGATAATAATTCATACAGTAGCTTATGTGTTTACTAACAGAAACAGCATCCTCTGGTGTCTGAAGGCTAAAAGTGAAGAAAATGAATTCCTTGAGGCTCATTTCAAGTCTAAATAGGAGGTGTTCATTATTATTTACAGCATTTATTTATTCTCAGACCTGCTCGAACGGCCCGTCCCCTGATGGAAAGTTTGAACCAACAACCAAACCTGTCTTTGCCAGACAGAGCTCCAGGACCCTATCTTTCAGGGTAAACACACACACACACACACACACACACACACACACACACACACACACACACACACACACACACACACACACACACACACACACACACACACACACACACACACACACACGCGCACACACACAGTTACTGCTAAATGCATTCAATAACTTTTGCAAATTTGACTTTTAAAACCCTGATTTAATCTTGCATCCGACTATCAGCTCAGGATAATTTGCTTGTTGGCCCGGAGCCCTGGGCTCAGGTTGATAGCTGAAGGAATATTTAAGAGCGTTTACTGCTGACTGCCTGTTTTATTGACACCCAAACACATCAGGAGAGGAATGTTCAGCTGCTGATATTCAGACATCTGTGAGGACTGCAGCACTAACACTCTCACTTTGGACTTGTTCTGATATAGATGATGAAGAAGAAAGAAGAGGAGAGCGCACCGCTGCAGCGAAGGTTAAAAACAGAAGCCCTGTTTTTGTGTGTTTTGAGGTTTTGACTGCCTGCCTGTTTGTTTGCTGACTGGTTTGTTGTGTTGTAGTGCCAGTGTGAGGATGGCCTCCAGGAAGTTTGAAACCAAGACAGTAAGATGACAAGTTTACCTCTTTATTATCAAACTTAACAGTTTATATGCTTTCTATTCTAATATTTCCAAACTAACCTTATAGTTTACAGTGTCTAAAAAGATCATTTCTGCTTGTGATTTAACCAGGACCAACATGAAGATGAGGGGAAAACCTCTGCATTTCAAAGAAAGTAAGTTGGTGTTGAATTTCTGTTTTAGTAATAACTGATTATTGTGGGGGGGTTTTTTGGCTGAAGAGGTGAACAGAGATATAATCTGGTCTTTTCAGCTCCAGACAGAGAATATCATCCAGATCCATCAAGGAGAAGATGGAGCTACTGGCTCAGGCAGCACAGGTCAGTGGACACACACACACACACACACACACACACACACACACACACACACACACACACACACACACACACACACACACACACACACACACACACACACACACACACACATGAGGAAGGACAGAAAGAAAACATCAAAACAAAAATAGACTGGAAGTAAAAGCTCATGTTTTAGGTCTCATTTCATGCCTTTTATTTTAATGTACTAGTTATTTATTGGTACAAAGTGTTTTTTAATCTAACAGACCTGAAATGATTTGGATTTGTTGCTTTGTATCACGTTGAGATGACGTTTGTTGTGAACTGGCCCTTTATGAATTGAACTTGAGAGTTTGGCTCATTACAAGTTGAGTGTAATATTTTGTGTCCAGGTTACAAAAGTGAAGCAGAATAAAAGTCAGTGAAATGACATTTGTTCATGTTGCTAAGACATACATGAGGTTGTTGTTTTAGGAGAGCTGACCTGTTGTATATGCAACCATTTTACACCAAAATAAAAGATCCCTTTAAATCTCTCTGAATTGGTTTTAGCACCTTCTGTTGCTGTTTGATTGGAGCTCTTTAATTCATAAATGTCTTTGAGGTTGGTTTCATTACTTTTTGATTCTTTGTTGTTGCTTTCAGTCACAACACATCATCATTCCTCCAGTGTGAGACTGACTGAGAATAAAAGTCATCAGTCACTTCAAACAAAGGGCTGGAGCCAGGAGACTGAGTATCCAGCAGATTACTGAGCATTATTCACTGCTTGAAAAAACTTTAACTGACTTTAAACTGGATTCTGAATTCTACAGGGAGCCAGTGAAGGGCCTTTAAAATCGGGGTGATGTGAGTTCGCCTGCTGGATTTAGTCAGGAGTCTAGCTGCTGAGTTCTGGATGGTTTGAAGACGTTTGAGGGAGGATTTGTTCAGACCGGTAAAGAGAGCGTTACAGTAGTCTAGGCGTGAAGACACGAAGGCATGGATTATTTTCTCCAGGTCAGCAGTTGAGACTATTTTACGGAGTTTTGAGATGTTTCTTAAGTGGAAGAAGCAGGAGCGAGAGATGGATTTAATGTGAGAATCAAAGTTTAGAACTGAGTCAAAGAGAACTCCCAGATTTCTTACTGAGGGCTTGGCTGAGGAGCAGAAGGAAGATATTTCCTGTTCAATTTTAGGATGAAGTTCTGGAGGAGCAACGATCAGGGTCTCAGTCTTGTTGGCGCTCAGAACCAGAAAGTTGCTGGAAAGCCAGTTACTGATCTGGGTCAGGCAGAGTACTAGTGTGACCAGTCTGTCTAACTGGTGGGGCAAGAAGGACACATACAGCTGAATGTCATCAGCGTAGATGTGGTACTGGACGTCAGAGAAGGACTGGATGATGCCAGCTAAAGGAAGGATGTAGAATGAGAATAGTAGAGGCCCCAGAACCGAACCTTGTGGAACCCCGCAGGTTAGGGAGGCCGTGTCTGAAGAGACGGTTTCTGTTTTCACAGAGAAAGTTCTGTTGGAGAGGTAGGAGGTGAGCCAGTCTGATGCAGAACCTGAGATCCAGCTAGAACATTTAACCTGTTCAGTAGGATGTTGTGGTCTACGGTGTCGAAGGCTGCACTGAGGTCGAGCAGGATCATGACGGAGCATTTACCTGCATCAGCAGCTATTTGGAGGTCGTTGTGAACTCTGACTAGAGCAGTCTCAGTCGAGTGCTTCTTAAGGAAGCCGGACTGGAAGGGGTCAGAGATCTTTGACTTGGAGAACCAGGACCTGAGCTGAGTTTCAACAACTTTCTCAAGAACTTTGCTGATAAAGGGTAGCTTGGAGATGGGTCTGAAATTGCTGGTGCAGCTGGCGTCAAGATTGTTTTTTTTTTAAAGTGGAGTCACCACTGCATTTTTAAAGTGGGACGGAACACAGCCTTGGTTTAGAGAGCTGTTGATTATGGACAACAGAGATGGACTGATAGAGGACTAACACAGAGTGAGGAAGCACATCTGATGAACGCTTCATCTGACTGATCACAGAAGTCAACTCAATTAGTGAGATTGTGGAGAAGGAGGTAAAGGACTCGGAGCACCAAGAGATATAACGGAATACTGAGTGATACAGTATATGAGAAACCAGGGAGTATAGATGCAGGGAGATGTGATTACCAGCTGAGCTGATTAACTGATGGGAAACAGGTGTGACAGAATGACTGTAGGGAAACACTTCACAGGCAGGAGGAAGCAGTGACTGAAAAAATACACATTAAAACACAAGAAAACTTAAAATGAAACCCCCAAAATCTCCTGTATGTCCTCAGAAATCAGAAGTGACCCGATCTCCAGACGTGACCCAGAGGACCCTGAGTCTGCTGGAGGAGGTCTCCAGGAAAAGAAGCCTCTTTGAGCAGGACCAGAAGGCGCAGAGCTCCACCAGTCCTGGAGTTTCCAGACAAGTCAGTTTGCTTCTTTTTGCTTCTCTATTAAATATCTGTTTACTTTCCATTTAAAAAGTCTTTATGTTTCATCAGGAATTCAGGAGCTTCACATCAGGAATGTCGGACCGGATCAACGTCTGGCTCAATAAGACCAACCAACCTGGGTCTCCACTCAGTCTAGTAAGATCTCACACAGCTGCAGCATCTGGACGCCAGGGGGCAGCAGCACTCCATGATGTGTCCTGACTGAGTTATTTACGTCCATCATTAAATGTGTTCAGGGATGGATGTTAGTCCAATTAGGTTTACAATAAAAAGAGTCACAGATTTATAAATCTTAAACTTAAATATCAGTGGTGTAAAAGTACATTACAGGCTGACTTTACTTAAGAAAAGGAGTTTGAATGTTTATTTGCTGTCTGTGTGTATGTATGGGTTGTTTTGGGGTCAAATCTTTGACGTTTTTGTCCACATATATTTATCAATACAGGTTTCTAGTCCTGCAAATACAGCGTAGGTTATGTGTGTTCTGTCTCTTCTGTACAATGAGTCAGTCTGTTGTTTCTGTTGTAGGACTTGAGGAATGTGGATATCAGCAGCAAGAGGAATCTGTTTGAGAACAGAGGCGAGGAGAACGTCTCCAAAATCAGCCCTGCAAGAAACTACAAGTGATGGATCCTTAATTTATTATCTCCAACAGTTAAGTCAGACTCACTTAGTTTTTTATATTGAAATGTTTTGGAACTTAAATGAAGCAAAACAAGAGTTTTAGCTATAAATTATAGTTCATTGAATGAGTTATTCTGCTATAAATGACTGAATCTTTGTGTTCGTATTTACAGGGACATAACTATTTGGATAATTATTGGATGCTGTGACCGACCTTTCATGCCTCTTCAAGAATTGTCTTCACATCCAGAGCACACAGGAGTAACAGCTGACTTGTTTTTTGCTTTAGAGAAATAAAAGGTTGATCTTTCTTCTTTTTTTTTTTTTTTTGCATTGCTTCTTCACTGTTTGACTTTTCAAAATACAAGACAAAGATGTTCGATGAGTAAAAACACAAAGAGAGGGATTTTAAAGAAAATTTGTTGAACTTCTTCAGCTTTTTTTCTTATCTTTTAATTAATTTCTCAAGCACTTTAAACAGGCTTCAAGCTAATGACGTTTATTGAAAGCTGGAGTTGTAATTAAATAAAGTTTTGTTTTATCTTTTATCTGGATTCGCAGACAGATTTGTGTGAGGAATAAAATGTTTTACTACAAATGTCTGGTGGAATTGTGTGTTTTTTAAAAATTAAACAGTGTCCAGGCTCAAATAAAAGCACGTCCTTTAGTTTATCTTAGAGGGAGGATGCAGATAAGAGTGACACGTCTGTGATTTGTCCCAGGCAGGATGCTATATACGGGTGAATGTGTGTGTGTGTGACTTGATCGGGCTCTTTGGGTACTTACGGTCATACTCAGGGAGACCTTTTTTGGAAGAGGACATGCTATCTAAAAAGTTATTAATACCACAACAAGTAGGGTCCTAAAACATCCAACAGTTCCCTCACCCTTTGACTTTCACCTCCTGTGAGGATCAGAGTTCTTTCTTCTTCCCTCCATCAAATCCTCAGGTACGATTACAGAATGCATGCATCCTAAAAGATCTATCAAAACAAAGAGAAAGTGGTGAATTTGCACGTTTTGTTTCATATTCAGATTCACCTGACTGAGTCCAACCATGTCGGACAACGAGGGAGTGGAGGAGGAGTACGAGGAGTAGGTTCAAACTCGTTCTTTTTCTTCTGTCCCGTGCAGACATTATTTTCTTCACACCTTTTGTCCTGACAGTATGTGTCTCTGCAAAGTGGTGACAGACTGTGATGTAGTTCCCATTTGAGTGACGACAGTAACAAACTTTTTGGGTTCTTTTTTTCTTCAGGGAGGTGGAAGGTAAGACAGCACAGAAACACGTCATGTGTTGTTTAAGTTTTAACTCAACATCAAGCTGCAGGTAGGAGTTAATAAGTCCTACACAATGTACATCACCGCTCCACAGTCTGCACTGCGGTGACGCTTTTGGAGCTTGTAAATCACGATAACATCAGTGGCATCCTTCCAGAATCAGCTGTATATAACACAAGGTGCTGCAAAACCACAGTTTGCATTTCTCTTTATGTGACTTCCTTCTGTGTGTGAACTGTATTCCCTCGCTGTCGTGATTCTAAAGAAGAGGAGGAGGCAGCTGAAGGTATCTACATTTCTTTACAGTTCTGACATTAATAAACGAGGCTCTGAGTCAACAGTTCATTTTGTAGTTTATCAACTGTTACCATGGTAACAGGATGATCATCGCTGCTCCTGAGAGTCATTTTGATGGTTTTAACAGATTAGTGACAGAGCTCCTGGCTGTACTAACCAGTTCTGTGCTTTTTCACCAGAAGAGCAAGAAGACGAGGCGAAGGAGGAAGAGGAAGGTAGTTACTGCATTCACAGCATTTAAGCAGACATTGTTGACAATCTGATTGTTCCCATTCTGTACAGTCAGAGCACTAAAAACCGGGTAGAATTAACTTTTAAATAAATGCAAAAAATAAGATATTAAATGGCATTTTTGAAGTGTATTTCTGTGCTAAATGCATCAGTAATTACGCTCTTACCAGTTGTAGATATCTGCCTGAACAGTTTAGAAAATAGATTTTAAGGCTGTTACATATTTCACAAGAACAATGTTCATTTACTTGAGGTACAAGAAGAAAGTTTGTTCTGGTCAGATAAAAACCATACTTCACAAAAAACATCAGGGCAAAACTCCTGTTCAGTCCTCTTATATCCTAAAAGTTATCAGACGCCACAAAATAAAATAGTTCTGTTCAGATGATGCATCAAGAACAAGCTACATTTAGAAAGGCTACATTTAGCTGCTATTTATGCTAGCAAATAACTATAAAGATCTATGTAAATAACATGAAGTGTGATGCAAAACTGTTGTGGAAATAAAGGTCAAGAACTTCTAGATTGGAGCGGTTTTAGGATCGTAGCAGTCTGCCCTGGCTCTGCTCAAAATAGTCATTATCTCACCAGTACTGTTGGACCTATACTCTATTTCTCCAAACTGAGGCTGCCCAGGAAGCTACCTACAGCAGGATAGTAATTATACACATAAAACACTTCAACATGACAGAAAAATCATGCAACTTACTATAACTATCATTAGTTTTATTATCTAATTTAGTGCAAAGGTATATTTATGATTGAAAAAGAGGTGACAAAATTATAATCACTCATACATAAATGCTAAACTGGATAACAGACATTAGTTAGTAAGCATCTGAGCTGTTGCACAATTATCATTTTTTGTTTTATCTTTACTTTTGTTTTAAAAATGTGTCTCAGGATTGATCCATTTAGGCCGTGACACCTCAGACACACCGTTTTCAACACACCAGTTTAGTGTTGCAAGGTTTAATTAGAGGTGTGGAGCTCATTTTGAAATGATCCTTAATGTCTGTCCATTTATTCATCTGTGGTTTCATTCAAACAACCAAACAAAGATATGGCATTTATGCAGAACGGTGCACAAAGTGCAAAAAAAAAACAACTTTCCAACAATTTAAAAACATGACCCTTTGCATCCGTTCTCATTTTATTCAGTCTTTTCTCTTTCACTACGGGCTTCTGAAACTTTGCGGGCCATTGGTAAAAGAGAGTGACAGTTCAAATAATGCAATGAGTCAAAATCACACCCCGTGACAAAGCAGAGCTCTCACCTGTATGTCATTCCTTCTTTCTGTGCCAGCAGAGGCTGAACAGGAGGAGGACCAATCTGCTGAGGCCAGTGCAGAGCAAGGTGAGGACTCTTTTTGTAGTTGTGTTTTTTTTTGAAGCGGGGAAATTGCCATTGGGTTGTTTCTGGCTGTTTGTCAGGGATCTTGCCAGAGATTACCAAACAAGACAATATCCAAGTCTGGTGCTTATCTGGTCATGTGCTGACAGCTAAATGGTGATGATTAATGTTTCCACCCAAAACCAACAGTCGCATCAGACGTGAATATAATCTGCTGTCTAGGCTACGTTTCACTTTGGTATGCAACAGTCAGCAAGTCCTGAGAATTCATATGGACATGTTTACTTAGTCAAACCAGACACAGCAACTTGAGATTCTAGCTACAGGCCTCCTATCCCTCCCTACCCCGAGGCTCATTACCGTTCAAGCATTTCTTGCTCTCTTTAGTCTGTCACAAACTAAAATGGACGGCACGTTAGATAAAACCTCATGTTTTTCTACTTCATCTTTATCTTGACATTAGCAACTCCCTTTTGGGCGCCTCCCTTTTTTCCCCTTATGTGTCACTTGACTCACTTACTGAAAATGTTGACCTTTAGATTGGCCATGAAATGCAACATTACTGTAAAATCACTGTATGATGAGAATAAAGTTAATAAACCAGCAATTATCAGAAGCTAAACTTGGGACAGGCAGCCATTTTTACTTTCCTAATTATAGAATTTAATTATTTACCAAAAACAAAAAATGTAGATACTTAATCGCCACCATATGCAATACTGACCCATCAACTGTGTTGTTTCCCTTTAAGAAACAACTGTTAGCATGCTAACAGCAAGAAGATATAGCCTACCGATACTTTTTAAAATACACATTTGATTAGGATATTAGCATTGTCGTTAATAGCAGACATGCTAATAGCATGAGAAATTTAATTTCCATTTTTACTTTGAAGAAACTGGTGTGTCTGCATGTCAGTGTGTCTGCTCTCAAATTCAAAGCAATGACACGTGCACAACATCTACAAAGCTAGCCTACAGCAAACGAAGTGATTCTTTTAGTCAGAGAGGTACGCAGTAATTCTGTTTTTATTCTTTTTACTCAGCATCACCATGAAATCATTTTGTGTTTTCTCTGTCAAAAAAACTACTGTAAAAATCCATGATAGCAGTTTAGGCTTTTGAGAGGCCTGAAAAGAAAACATTAGCATGCTAAAATAAAAATAAAAAAACTTGGGAAACATACACATTAAGTATTATCATATTAGCATTGTCTTTGTAAACATTAGCATGCTAACATGGGAACTTTAGCTCACATATCTTCATTAACAGAATTTATATTTTCAAGATTCAACCAGCCTTACTGACAGCTGCTGTTTTTTGACATTATATCATCCTTTAAGGACTTTTCCTGATTTCAAAGTGTTATATAAGGAACACTTTTTAATCAGAGTATGGCATCAAGTCAGTTAAACTTAGCATGAGGTGATACCTGCAGTTGCACGGGCAGTCTGGCTCCACCTTGAGGGCTCAGGGTTTGCTGAATCTCCCAGCACAGTAATGAAAAGCATGGAGGAGATTAGACAGTTACACTAGGAAAACCGGCACATGGCTGTCAGAAGTCCTTTCAGCAGGACCAGTATCTGCTCCTTTGTGCATGAGTCCTACACCACCAGCAGCCACTGGAATAAATGTCTCTGACCAAGAAACAGAGTTCATGAGTTTAGCCTGAAGGTCCGATGTTAGCGTGCCCCATGCTGACTACCCAGCACGGTGAAGCTCCAATGACATTTGCCAGAGAACAGGCAGATCTGGCTCTGTGCATTTCACTTTGAGCTCATGGAGAAGCTGTAATGAACGTTATGTTGCCTCTGAAACATTGTTCAGCAAGATGTGTGTGGTGGTGGTTCAGTGTTTGTCTGGGGAGGAATTTTTACCTCAGACCTGATAAATGATTGCACCCTGATTACTGTTAGGTATGGGAATAAAATCCTTAGGTGTAGTAAGTCCTGGGTTCCTCGTAATACTCAGCTTTATGTGGCAAAAGTATGCAGGCAGTTCTTGAAGGATGAAGGAATTGATACCATTGACTGGCCTCCACACTGGCCTGACCTAAATCCAATAGAACATCTGACATCAGGTTTAGGTCCACCCAGCACTGCCAGGTCGACCTCAGCTTATCTCTGGTCAGGATCTGAGAGGAGACACCCCAGGACACCACGTCATGTCATAAGAAGCTCGATGCTGTCAGGGATGCATACAAGCACATGGGTGACCCTAAAAACTATTGAGAGTTGCTGCAATGACATAGGCTTCACCATAGACAGATCAACCTCTTTAGAGACAAAACTAGTAACAGCAGCAACTTTTCTCAGCAGCACTGTATATTCTATTTGCCAAAAAAACACAAACACTTTCACATATTCGTCCATGTGAGCAGTTTCGGCCTGGAGGTTCAATAAACAACTGTTATCATGCTAACCTCAAGAAAAACCCGTCTGAGCGGTTCTCCTAAATTAAATGATGAACCAGACTTTTTAAAACAAATTAAAAATAGAAACACCTATCACTGAAACGCCTCCATCCTTCATAGAAAAATAAATAAATTAAATGCTGCCATTTTGACAGCATATGTCATTGTGCCATCCAGGCACAAACACCAGGCGCTCTTTGGAGACAGACTGGTTATTATCCAAACTGGTCTCAGGCAACCTAAAGTGGATTTATGGGGTGGATGACACCTGTCAACACACAGACTGACTTTCTCCTGACTACTCCCTTCTCTCCTAATGGCTGCTGTTATACCACTTAGCTCCTCAGAACCAACTATAACTTACAAGCCAATGTGTATTTCTTGCTTATTCGACTTACGTAATCACAGACTTTTACAAGCTTTTCTCATTTGGTTTCAGGTGAAGATGGAGAGGAGGGAGAAGGTATCACCGTCTATGGAAAATCAATGCTGGCGCACCTTCTGTGTTTGTTTTTCTTGTAACTCGTGCCAGACTTTGCAGCCGATGAATTTCTTTCTAAATTAAATTTCCATCTGCTATCAAAACAACAAGACTCCGCAGCCAAAAGTCAGACGTCCTGGCTAAACTCTGGCATGTTCTGGTGTGGTCTTGGTGAACGAGTAAATGTGTGTGGTCTGGATTGGCTCATCTCTGTCTTCTCTTTTCTACTCAACAGAGGAGGAGGCGAAACCAAAATTCAAGTAAGTAACGCCCAAAGATGAGCACATAAAGTTTAAAGAATACATGATGGCCATGGTAAAAAGTACAGCCAAATCAGGTGTCCAGAAAAAATCCATCCATCCATCCATTTTCTGTAGCCGCTTAATCCTCCACAGAGGGTCGCGGGGGAGCTGGTGCCTATCTCCAGCGGTCAAGGGGCGAGAGGCGGGGGACACCCTGGACGGGTCGCCAGTCCATCGCAGGGCCACACAGAGACGAACGAGACAAACAACCACACACCCAGTCACACCTAAGGACAATTTACCAGCCCAATTAGCCTGACAGTCATGTCTTTGGTCTGTGGGAGGAAACCGGAGTACCTGGCAAAAACCCACGCACGCACGGGGAGAACATGCAAACTCCACGCAGAGAGGCCGCAGGGCCGGGACGCGAACCCACGACCTCCTTGCTGCGAGGCAACAGTGCTAACCAACTGCGCCACCATGCAGCCCGTCCAGAAAAAAATATAAATATAAAAGTAAAAAAATATAAATGTAAAAAAGGTAATAGACAGTCAATCAGTCTAAAACTATATTGCACATGATATATATCTTTTAAAGCACCTCAGCCTCAGTGGAGGAGCTCAGTAACCTGATAGCTGCTGGGTAAAATCTGTTGGTTAGTCTGTTGGTTTTGGCTTTAAAGCTCCTTTATCTTTTGTCTGTTGGCAGCAGCTGGAACATATAAAAGTGTCTGTCAAATCACATGCACTGTCAAAGAAAAGACTTAAGAAATGCTGCTTTTTTTTGCATGGACTAAGATGTGTTCAAATAACAAAACCACCAATAAAATAGTCTAGAACCCATGTCCACCTGGAGTCTGGAGGTCATAAGAAAGAATGTGTGTATTCTATTGTGTTTGTCTTTATTGCAGGTTTTTTTACTTTCTGTTCCGGAGGGTTTATTTTTCTATTTTTACTCTCGTTCTCACTAAGTAACAAGCAGCTCAAATAAGATCAATGACAAACGTACCTGCTGCAATATAACCTAGCTAACCTTCAAGGTCTCTCGTTGCACTCTCAGTTTATTGACGTCATTCTGTTTTTTGAGCATTTTGACATGTTGTTTAACTTCCTGAACGACCTCAGTTTAGAGAAAAAGCACGAGTCTGTCAGGAGGACTGATGAGCAAATGACTTGTCTGGAAACAGGCAAGACCTCAATGGATTAAAACAGCTCCAGTCTTTCAAATCTAACAGTAGTTCATGCAACATTATTACTGTCAGTCCACCTCAGGAGACCTGTTTACTTACAAGCATAAAAATCCTCAGCAACAGAAAAAAATGAGCTTTTAGGGGTCAAATCTGACAGAGCCCTCTTTGTATTTTTGGCTAAATATTTGTATAGGAAGCTGACAGGATGTGAAGGTTTTAAAATAGCACATACATGAACCTCATGGGTCTATTTCAGCTCGTCAGTTTGGTTTGAAATTTCTCATAAAGTCCTCTGTTTGCAGGTGACTCATTCTTGTGGTGGATAGGTTTCTGTGAAATGTTTACAGTTTTTAGTTTTTTACCAGTTATTTTTGTTCATATTTAAGGCGTTTTTATCCCCATTTCCCCAGGCTGCTTATTTTTGTCTCCAAACATCAAATCGCAGTCTTTTTCATTTGCACTGACAGATTTTTTATGTTTATCAAATTCAGCAAACCAGTGTCAGATGAATCAACTACATACTTTTTACTTGACAAATAATTTGAGTGTCTTTCGTTTTTTCTGTCCGACATGTTTAGTAACATTTGAAAAGATTGGATGAAAAGGAGGTGCCTCTGTATCTATTTGAACGTAAATATCTATAACAGAGTTATTCATCTAGGACCATGTTAAATGGTGATTTCACGCAAA
The DNA here is from genome assembly GCA_006937965.1 of Callopanchax toddi. NCBI lineage: Eukaryota > Metazoa > Chordata > Actinopteri > Cyprinodontiformes > Nothobranchiidae > Callopanchax > Callopanchax toddi. Next base: position 1,317,526 of record SSNR01000091.1, read on the forward strand.
GCCAGTGGACTCTCTAGAAATCAATATTCATAGCTAGTAAAATCAGGAGGGACACTGCTGCTGACCAGTGTCACGTTAGCAGCCAATTTACAGATATTTACAATAACTTGCAAAAACAATACTGATGATTTTTTGTTTATTTTAAAACTCTCCTCTCCTGATCTGATTGTATCGCTCCAGTCAGAGGACTACTTCCTGTTTCTAGAGACTCCACCTGCTTTGAGTGATGTCACCGGCGGATATGGTCCAAACACAACGACTGAAATATTCCTTTATTAAACATAAAGCTTTTATTAGTGCACGTCTGGTGTTTACAGCAGAATTCACCCACTTCTGTTTCTACTCTAAAATTTGAGATAAGTGATGTCATCGTTATTACTGTTATTATGTCAGCCGCTGCGTTACAGCAGTGTGAAAGTGAGAAAACCAAGAAGGAAGCCACTTCTGAGTGTTACCAACCTCCACAGGCCAAGGCGTGTAAAGCATAGGGTTCGCTGAGAGGACATCTGCTTGGCACCTGCCCACTGATTTAGATCTTTAGTTCACATCAGTAATGATGTCAGAGAACAGTTCCCTTTGCTTTTCTTTCCATATTTTACACTTGACACTTTTATAGTCTGCTGTTACCTCACTGTTTGTTGCCGTTTTATCTGATTTGTTTTAGGCCTTTTATTATGCCAAACCTCATCCCTCCTAAGATCCCGGATGGAGAGAAGGTGGACTTTGATGTAAGAGACTATTTAGGCACATTTGCATGTAAAAGCTGCTTTAACCCTGTGAATGTTTTTTATTTGAAGTCAAAACATGCATGCGTGCCATTTCTGGTGCGTTTGACGCTCCATGTTTGGTCTCTACGTGTGCGTTTCTGTAGGATATACATCGTAAGAGGATGGAAAAGGACCTGATGGAGCTTCAGACTTTGATCGAAGTCCACTTTGAAAGCAGAAAGAAGGAAGAAGAGGACATCATTAGTCTCAAAGATAGAATTGTGTGTCATCATGTTAAAAGAAAACATTAAACACTAAACATCAGCTGTAAGATCCTTTATGACTGATCTGTGTTTCAGGAGAAACGCAGATCTGAGCGAGCAGAGCAGCAAAGGATTCGCAGTGAGCGTGAAAAGGAGCGTCAGAAGAGGCTCGAGGTGAAGTTCTGCTCCGGTTACTTTAATCCAGTTCACACTCGGTCCGTTGTACACATTGATCCATGCTTCTTTAGGAGGAGAGAGCTCGTAAGGAGGAGGAGGAGGCCAAGAAGAGGGCAGAGGATGATGCAAAGAAGAAAAAAACCCTGACCAGCCTCCACTTTGGTGGCTATATGCAGAAGTTGGTGAGCAGTTCATAGTGAATGCTTAAATTATATCTTTATGATGAAACATAGGTAATATCATGTGTTATTTCTCTGTCAGAATGAAAAACGGAGCGGTAAGAGGCAAACGGAAAGAGAGAAGAAAAAGAAGATCCTGAGTGAAAGGCGAAAGTCTCCGGACATCGAGAACTTGAGTCAGGATAGACTCAAGTGGGTGGAGAAATAAGTCATTTGAGGTCATGAACGTAGTACCTGAATAATCATAAAATGCACGTCTTCCTTTTTCCCCCAGGGAGAAAGTAAAAGAGCTGTGGGAGTGGATGTACCAGCTGGAGGCTGAGAAGTTTGATCTGCAGTATCAATTCACCAGGCAGAAATATGAGGTGTGCACGCCACAATGCATAACATAAATGAAGTTTGACAGAGTAACATTGTGCATGTTTTTTTTGTTTCATTCCAGATAAATGTGCTGAGAAACCGTGTGAGCGACCACCAGAAAACGTGAGAATTAAGACGCTTCCATCTGCTGCAAAACCTGTTTATCACATAGACACGTCGCCCTAGAGCCACACCCTCCTGAGCCTCCTCAAGGCTTTGCTGCACGCTCCACTGGTTGCTTCATTCAATTTGGCAAACTTTATTACAGATAAACTGAAAATGTTCATTTATTGCAGTAAATTCAGTCACAGTCAGGTGGCAAAGTTTTGTCCTTCTCAACATCTTCAGTAGGGAACAAGCCAAGCCTGAATCACTGACCTTTTGACCCGTTTTGTGTTTTTCTACAGATCTAAAAGGTCCAAAAGGGGCCTAAGGAAATAGGTGCTGATGTGCTAAGTGACATCTACTGCCTCCTGGAGATGCACACCAAACTTTCTTACCACACCCAAGTCCCACCTACTTCCCCAACGCCACCAACTTTGGAGATTTCTTCCAGTTCGTCCAGCTACGTCTCATGTTGTTTCCAACGTATTCCTTTGTTTTTTTGTGGTGGAATAAGAATAAATGTTTAAATGTGGCAATTAAATCCCTCTTTAATCACCTGTGAGTTCCTTTACCGACACTTGAAGCATCTGCCCCGAAAGAAAAAAATGACTCAGGATTCAAATGTAGAAAGCCGAAAGCAAAGTCAGGAATAGACAACCTCCTGCTGGGCGACAGGCTCAGACATGAGCCACGCTGACATGATGCTCCTTGGACAAACGCCCAGACATCCACCCAGTATTCAACCACCCACCCACACACACACCCACACACACACACACACACACACACACACACACACACACAGTTAGAAGAGAGTGAATCACTCTCATATGCATAATCCAGGTGGGAAAATCCTTTTACAGGTGATAAAGAAGTTGCTCCTTTAACCGCTTTTCAAGGTATCAAGTGGGTTTTTATCCACAGGTGGATGACCAATTTGTTTTAATCAGATTGGAAACATTTAATCACAGGTTTGACTTCCTTAGAAGTCTGTTTAAAACTGGATGACTAAACTCAGTGGAAATAAAGAGAAGAAAAACTAAAATAAGTTTTAAACGCACCAGAGATTTCTGCACATTTAAAGTCAGAACTTTGAAACAAAAAGAGAAGCTGAAAACTTTCCCATTTATCTGACATAGCTACTCTCTTAGTCACCAGAAGGCATGCACACACCACAAAATCTCCTGGAATGAAACCTGAAGCGTAATGAGCTGAAGACGTCTAACAGTAAACACGGATTTTAGTCCTCCGACATTATGTACAGGCAGTAAATGTCCCATTTAACAGCAAATGTAAATACTTTATGAAGAGCCCCCTGAAGAAAAGCACACTCCTCACGGTGTCTGCATATCCATTTTTTATTGCAAGTATGACAAGCTCCTAACAAAAAGCAACACACACAATTCTCAAAAAAAAAAAAAATAAAAAAAAATTCTAAGCAATACTGACTTTGCTACTCCTTGAGGTGAATAAACCTCATAACAGTGAAGTCTAAATAGGATTTTTTAAAAGAAGCATCTACTCTTATTTTTGTTTTGTGGGAACAGTTACCAACCACCATGTCTCATGGCTGAGACGTTTTTATGTTACGTAATCTGTGCCTTCATCAGGAAGATGTATTTAAAGAGGATTTCTAGCCTGTTTTCTGTAAACAAGACAGTAATTATGTTTTGAAAGCAGATACCCTGTATGACCTCTTAAAGCTGTAAATTTACAAAAGAGAAAAAAAAATCTGACATGAGTTCAACTAAAACATTTTAGGTGTAAAGCTGCTCCTCTTGCCTGAGGATCTGAGCTAACATGGTAATTTATTAGGATTATATAAAAAGGGCACTGCCTCTTAATCATCTCCTCAGAGTTCAGTTGAACTAGATCAAAGAAAAGTTAAAGAGAGGAGCCCTCATCAAAGACCGACTGATCCACCCACTGTCAGTCAGCTGTTGACAGTGATTATTTACTGTTGCACCAAATATTTACATGTACACAAGTGTCCCCACTCCAGATCTGGTCTATTATTCTGTTAATGCAAGAAAAAAAAAGATGGAAAAATAAACACAAACATGCCTTTAAAAAAAACAATACAATACATCATATGCACATTTCCATTATGTGGGTTTATGACAAAGCAAAAAGACAACAAGTTACCAAGTACTGCACCCTAAAAAGAAATCCCAGTATTAAGGATATATAATCAAGATGTCAGGTACCTTTATATCTGTATAGGCAATAGGAAGCCAATGCATTAGCACAAAAGCAATGATAGAAACCAACAAATGAACATACTGTATGTGTTCCCCCTTAATACGGCTAAAAAGATCTGCAAAAAAACCATGTGGATGAATAATTATAGTTTTGTCATATAAAACCTAGGAAAGCGTAATGCTGCTTGTATATTTTAAATAAAAAATGTGCTTTTCAATAAGCTGTAGAGGTGCAGGTAGGTGAATTTGTCACCTTTTCTGTTTGTTTGTGCTAACGAAGAGCTTCATGTTTATCATTTAGACCCGATACCAATTGTTGTTGCAAAACTGCTGCTAACAATGCTTTTTTAAAAAATTCGTTTCTGAATTGAGAAAAATATTTAACTAAAAAAATATAGCACTCTTTTGCTAACTTTAAAAAATCTTTAAAAACTGTGATTATGGTTAATTATTTTAAAAAAAATAAACTGGTAGTTAATACCACAAAAATCCATTAACCATCAACAAGCATCAAAATAAAACATTTTACATTACTTCTCTTCATCAAAAGGAACACACTCTTTAGATCAGCTGTTTTTTCCAGACATAATAACAATACACCCCCCCCCCCCCCCCCC